>JASDQU010737269.1:228598-290454 GCA_032191745.1 Picea mariana
GTGTGTATGTATGTATATATATATATACATACATACACACACATATATAATGATAAAAAAAAATAAAAGAAAAAAATATAAACAAAAAATGTCAGATGTTAAGCTCTCAATCTATATCTTCTTTTGCCATAATATTTTTGCAGTATACACAGATATGATAAAGTTACAATTATTGGATTAATCTTGCAAGGTTATAGACGACGATTTATTCCCATTTCCAACAGAATTCAACAAATATCATACAACAACAGTGGAATATTTGCACCAACAACCCTTCATCAAAATTGGTTCAAGTTCTTTTCAAAACTCTTTTTTTTTTTTTCTATGAAATAGAAGTTGGAAAATTATTTAGCAAATGATAATACCACTAACCTTGCATTCCACCAATCACTATAGTTAAGACCTACCCACTACCAATACACTGAAGAAAATTTTGGGATGTAATGACTTTGCTACTATATTACCTAATAATGTGCTATATCCTCATATTGGCCCCATTATTGTGTTGTATATGCTACATAATGAAAAAAGTTGTAATGAAAGACACCCTTATGTAATAATCCTATCTACTACACCATTAATCGGGCACCAATAGATCGTGGTGTCCATAACATCTACCGCTCTTTATCCTTCTGACCATTACGTAGCAATGATACCCATACTTTGACTAGCCATTAAGCGACAATCATTTCAAAGGACCATCATGTCAACTCCTCTGTATATGACCATGAACATATTTATTTCGAGCCACTCCCAAATCCATCACGCCTTACCACCCATGTTTTAAATTCAAGACACTTGGTGTGAGGATACCATTCAAAGCACCACATGTTATGATTACCATTCAGTAGCCAGTACACAACACGATAGCCAGACCCTCATATTACTTCAATCCCACATAAACTGGTAGAATCTGCACGAGAGAAGGGTTCTAAGCGCTTGAGATAGGTCGACGCTATACATTTTGGAGTTACTTCACACACACCTAGCATTTATTTTTCCTAAGGTTTTTCCTTGTTTATTAGTCATAATTAGTCATTATCTAGTCTCCTATATTTTAGGGGAGAATATTCTCTTTCAGTTGACACTTCAATTTGACTAGTTGAGTTGAGTCTAGATGTTGCAATGGTTTTGTCACCATGAAACATTGGGATCATACCCATGCTAATGCGCACTTGCCTTGGGATCATCACCATACTGGCACATTACCATTGATTCCTTGATCTACTCCTCACTACACTCTGTTCAGTCAGTTAACTTAATACTAGTTGACTAGTTAACTCATACTAGGTGGCAGTTCACTCCCGTAACTACTTGAGAGACTAGACTAGGTGGAAGTTTACTCCTGTAACTGTTGTTGTGTGTTCAGATGACTCTATACCACCACTATGGCTCATTAGTTACTCATGTATCCTATATCTATTGTAAATTATTCACTCTTTGAGTGTGGAATATGGTTAATGAGAATTCTTCCATTCATTCTCTCCTTCTTCTTCTTTCTCAATTTCTCTCTGCAAATGTGTGTAGTATTTTCTAGATAGATCTATTCTTTGCAGGTTCAACACATTTACATGGTATCAGAGTCAACGGACTACTAAGAAAAAGCTACACCAAATTATTTTTGCAGGTACTGAAGATTGAAGAACGCAGAAAGGATGGAATATATGTTTTACTCACCGATAATACTTCTCATGCCTCATAACTATTTGGAGTGGAAGCCAAAGATTCTACTTCTTCTCAAAAGTAGAGGCTTATACCAAATAACCATGGCAATGGAAGTAGAGCCTAATTCCGCCGATGAGAAAAATGACTTTCTCAATAGACAAGATATGGCCATAGGATTTATCTTCTTGTCTATCTCTACAAAAATTCTCCACCAAGTATATGATGACTCACAAGAATAAACTCCAAATGAATTATGGACCATATTGGAGGTTCTATTCAAGAATAAAGAATATTGTGAAGATTTCTGGCAGGGGGTTGAACAGATAGAGCCAGATAATGCGCACTTGCCTTGGGATCATCACCATGATAATGCACACTTGCCTTGGGATCATCACCATACTGGCGCATTACCATTTATTCCTTGATCTACTCACTACACTTTGTTCAGTCAATTAACTGAAGACTAGTTGACTAGTTCACTCGAACTAGGTGGCAGTTCACTCTCGTAACTGCTTGAGAGACTAGACTAGGTAGCAATTTACTACCGTAATTGCTTGAGAGACTAGACTAGGTGGCAGTTTACTCTCATAACTGTTGGTGTGTGTCCAGATCACTCTATACCACCACTATGGATCATTAGTTACTCATGTATCCTATATCTATTGTAAATTATTCACTCTTTGAGTGTGGAATATGGTTATTGAGAGTTCTTCCATTCTTTCTCTCCTTCTTCTTCTTTCTCAATTTCTCTCTGCAAATGTGTGTAGTATTTTATAGCTAGATCTATTATGTGAAGGTTCAACACATTTAAAATAAAAAGAAGAGTTGGGTTCAGTTCTGAGCATGAGACAGGTCGACGATATACAAAGCAAAGTCAGGTTAAGTTCTGAGCACGAACACAGGTCAAGATATACAGAGCAAAGTCGGGTTCGATTCCAAGCACAAAAACAAGTCAAATATATATAGAACGAAGTAGGGTTCAATCATGAGCATGCAAAAGGATATATAATCTCACCACATTCAAGCCATCTATATTGAAGAGAGTCCAGTGTTTTCACAGGTTTAGGCTCCCTGACATATTCAGACTGATTGAATACATTTTTCACAAAAGAACAAAGGGGTGATACGAATCAGGCCAGGCCATCTAACAGAGATTACAGAGACAGAGTCAGTCGCTAGGCATATACTAAATCCGGGTTCGATTTTAAATCACAGGTGAAAGGACGAATGCTACTGCAAATACATATAGTGGGATTTTGAGGTAAGGAGAAATTCGAATCTCATTCTATAGCATTTTTTAGAGAAATTTTCTTCTTTGTAAATATGGGAGGAGAAACAAATAGAAATGAGCCCAACAACATTGAAAATATTAGGAAAAATCCACCAGTCATGAGGATATTCAAGTAGTCTGGATGGTTACAGTTTTTAGAAAAATTTCAAGGTTTTGATCTTGATCTTACCATGGAATTCGCTCAGAGTTTTAATGGAAAACAAGCTATTGTTAGGATATTGGATATTCCTGTATCTAAGGAAACCGTGAGAAAAATCAAAGGGCTACCGATATAATGGGAACAATGGTATAAAATTTTTAAGGTAGCTCCTGACAGCTGGGCTCCATTTCTCAAAACATCATCCCCACTACCTAATTTGAGGAGGGGTATACCCAGAGAATCCTTATGTTCCCCCTAGGATGAGGTAATATTTCATTTACATAAGTTCATCACTTGTGAAGGACGATATAGTCTGGTTCACCATTACCATATCCGAATTTTGATGCACCGGGTGGGGGAAAAACCAATGAACATGCCTTATTATCTACATAAGAGCTTGACAAAGATGAGTGAGTTTATGAGAATGAAGAAGAGACTAGATATTTCTCTCTACCATAAAGGGTTCATGATGATGATCATCGATGTAGAACTGGAGAGAAGGGGAATCTCCTAGGGTACCTTCATGGGTCAACCATTAACCAATCCTAGGGGTAGAATTCTTCCTCCCAAGAAAATATCTATTGAAGCTACAACAGATGGATACAGAAGGTATACCAGGATATCTTGAAAGGTATTGGGGATAACCTCTATTATAGAAGTTGAGATAGAGTCATAAGAGGAATCATATAAGGGGTAACCAATTAGGAAAGCAGAACATGACGATGTCATGATTGACCTTGTAGCAGAGCCTGAAGGAGTAGAGCCCCCACTTCTGGATTCAGAGAAAATTTGGATGGGATTTGAAATTTCCCCTTCCTCCCCTTCCTCGACCAAGGTGTTGAATGAGTCTCAGGACTTGCCAGCCAGTCCACATTTCATTCTTGGGTATAAGGGGTAGCATAAGAAGAAGAAAAATGGAAAAAGGCACGTGGAACCCAAGCCTTTCCGATTATGCATCCCTAGCTACCAGGCTCTACTTAATAAAAATAGAAGACTATTGCTGTAGAATGAAAATCTTAAAATCCGATTGAGATATCATAAGATCCCAAGTGATGTAGGGAATCTAATGGAGGATATTCAAGGAGAGGAAGTGTCTAAAGAAAGAGTAGAGGTTTGTGCAAATATCCATGTAGAAGAAGCACAAAGGATTTTTAATACCTTCATGGATGACCTCATTACTAACACATATGCTTTCATGCAGTTGAAACATGATTTACCCCAGTGGAGGAAAAAGGACGAGCTCTTTGATATGGGGATCATCAATAAATAATCCCATAGGAAAGCCATAGAAAAGATAAAGTCAAGATCGTTTTCCATGTATTTGTAGCAAGAACAAAAATGGACTGAAAGGATTAAACAATACAAGAAACAATTGGAAGACACAAGCAAGTTAGTACAACAGACTACAAAGATTGCCTTTGAAGGCATATATAGTAGAGAGCCACCTAAGTCTTACCCCCTTTTCTTGTATGATAGGTGGGAAACCTTCAGACTGAAACAACTGGCAGCAGGTCAACTTCATGAGATTAAGAAACCAGATGATTTTGTCAAAATTTATGTTTTTGCAGAGATGAAAGATCAAAATCTGTTGTGTGAACTATATCTTTATAATTTTATCCTCCCTAACAATGTCCATTGGAATCTTAACCCCGGTGTTGGTGACATTTAGTTACAGGCATTCACCTCTCATATCCTCAGTCTCTCTCAATGGACGAGGGATGCATAATTCTACAGGAGAAGGGAGGCTGAGGAAAGCCTAAATGTGAGGGATGAGTATCCATTACCCCATATTATGAAAGATGATTTACAGAGGTTAAGGGCAGATCCTGGAGATGTCATCACTATTCATCGGCACCAAAAATATTCCATTGCAGACTTCATGCAGGTTTCCAGATCACATTCATTCCAGGCATTACTATGGGAAGTTATCGCTAGAGATTTAAGAGATTGAAACCCAACAAGGTACCCATATTTTGGATTGACACTTAATAGGGATACATTTTATGCCAACTCCCAACTAAGATATGGTAGTCGGTGGTGTTGATATTATGGTAGCAATAGGAGGTATTTACCTCCACATGTAAACCTGACAAGAATATAATATTCCGGGAAGCAAGAAGAAACCCTAATGAGTTGGCTAATAACCCTAGAAGACATGTCAAGAGGATAAATTGTATTAGGTTATTAGCCTCCAAGAGAAGAAGTCAGCCAGAAGAAATAATATATACTGAACAGATAGATACCCAGAATGAGAAGTCGGCCTAGGCAGTTAGCCAAAATTACTATAAATACAGGAAGTCGGTCTTCATTCTGGCAGGTAGTCTCAAAATTGCAGAGCAACACTTGTGTGCACTGCAGTGCCCAGGTTTGGAGGAGAGTTTCCATTGCAGCTGCTACAGCTAGAAGATCACGTTTGTCTTGGACTATCTCTTGGTTAGGTTTTGTACTATCTGATTAGCTCTTGTTGGTGCGCTATCCTTGGGGAACGGTGCGCTACCCCTTGTTTGGATATATAGCCTAGGGTTTGCTTCCAGAGTGAATCTTTGTCAAGTTTAAGGTGCTCGGAGGGTGGCTTTGGCCTATGGTTGGGTGACAATAGAAATATTGTCAATGGTAAAATGTGCACATACATTATATTCTAATAGGTTATGGGCCCACACCTCCTTTATTTAGTCTAACCGCTGGAAGGAAACATAGCCATAAGGATATTAAGCTCGTCGAAGAACTGTCACTAGGGTTTCTAGTAGGAGCAATCACCAAAGCACTGTCACTAGGGTTACTAGCAGGTGCAGCTACATAAACCCTAATCATCTCGTGGAGGCACCTTAAGTGAAGGGATTGACCTAATTTCCAAATAGATCAATGTGCCCTAGCCTAGCGCATCTCCTGATACTCCAGCAAGCCAAGACGTCAAGGTTGAGTTTCTGGTCAAATCTAGGGTTGACCAAGTCAAAGCAGTCATGACTTACTCTATGAAGTAAGAAAACAAGTTAGATGGAGCTTCTAACTTCAGAGCATGGAAGACAAGGATTGACCTCATCCTTGCCAAGAATAAATTGCTAGATATTGTGAAAGGAAAGATCGTGGAACTAGAGTTTGAAGAAGGAAAAGAGAAGGAACTGCAGAACGTTGCAGTTATGGAGAAGTTCAAAGACGGTGACATCAATGCCATGAGTATCATAGTGGACTCTATAAAATACCACTTTATACCCTACATCTCCCATCTTGACTCATCTAAGAATATGTACGATGCCCTAACAAACCTCTTCTCAGTCAGAAACATTGCAAAAATAATGAGTCTAAAGAATGAGCTCCGTGACATGAAGATGAATGGTGATGATAGCATAACATCATACTTTGTGAAGATCTCCTAGTTAAGATATCAACTACAAGATATTGAAGAGATCATTTAATAGAAGTAATCGGTAAACATAGTACTCAATGGTCTTCCCAAGACATGGGATGCATTTTCCGCAAGCATGAACACAAGGAAGGAGTATCCTACATTTGAAGAACTTTGGACTTGTTGTGCTCAAGAAGAATCCAGGATCAATGCAAAAGAGAAACCCCAAAATAAGTACGATGATCAAGATTTCACAGCAATATTCAAGAATTTCATAAGGAAGCTTGGTTCAAGGAGGAAGCCAAATCAAAAGAAAGATATTTCAAAAATACAATGCTTCAACTGTCGAAAGTATGGTCACTACAAGAATCATTGTCTCGAGCTAAAGAAAAGGAAGGAGAAACACGAAGCATCGGTTGCCAAAGAAAAGGAACCTACAAAGAAGACTAAGCAGGATGAAAGAGACTTCTTCTTCTGAAGGTAACAATACTCTTCTTAGTTCTTGTACATATCTTGTTTGCATCGTCTCTGTACATATCTTGTATATATATCTCTTGGAAGATAATGTGTTCCAAGAAGAACTATACCTATGGAAGAACAACAAGATAAGGATTTTTATCATTATATAAGTCAGATAATACACATGAAAGGATGAAATACATCAAACAAATCATGTGGAAGATATTAAAAGATAAATCAATCTTGAAGAAACTTAGAAGAAGAAAAGAGAGAAAGAAAATCAAGAGGAAATTAGAGAAAGACTTATGACACTTCGTAGAAGACAATAAGGATGCAGACGAAAGTGTGGAATCTATTAGACAGAGGGAGCCAATTATATATTTCCAAAAGAAAAACATGCACTCATACATAAAGCAAGGATTAGGAGGGATCTAATCATATGATCCATTGAAGATGATGAAGTATATATCCATGGTAGCAGCCATGAAAGGTAGTACATGTTCAATTTGACCTTATAAGAAGTCTTCTTCGAAGAGAAGCCTTAAAGTATCCCTGGTTTTTCTTCCACATCCGTGATCCTATGATGAAAGAAAGAAGTGGAATCTTTAGGGCATGGAATCTATAAGAAACTCCATGGACCCAAGAGCTGAAGAAAAACATGAAGATTCCAAAGAAGAAAGAGAAGCTAGCACAACCAATCATTGTATCGAGAATCACAAGATTACCAGCCTGATATGGACTCACTAAAATCAATCAAGAAAAGGAACTGAAAGTTGTATGAATGCAAGCATTGCAAGATCTAGAACTAGAGGTTCTCCCAGATGGAGGAAGAAGACTATGATGATTATTTGTTCTAGTAAACCAGACATACCTCTACATGAGCTAGTATATCATCTGTAATATCCATGGGTTGGAGTTTACATGCAGAGAAACCTCAAGGCTTTGAGGCATATCAAAAAGATACCCTTGTATGCAGATGGAAGAAGACAACTTAGTGGAGAAACTCCAATGCACAATAGAAGCTTGGTGAATATTTTCTATAACAGATATGTTGTATCAAGGTGATCACTTAGAAGATCAGATCTCATGATGACAGAAGAAGTGCCACATCGATATGTTCCAGTTTTCCAACAATGATATACTTTATTGATCAGAGTTGCATGAAGCCTTCAGATAAAACCATTGTTCCAGATCGAAGTACATTTAAAATCAAGCATTACATTATCTGTGATGAAGTCCAGAAAGGAGAAAGTGGTTCTCCAATACATATCTCCAAAGATGAGCAGATAAGCTGACATTTTTGGTAAAGCTTCTGTTCAAGATGAAAGAGTTTGCGTACTCAAGATGGAGCTCATGGAGATGACTTCCTTATTGAAAAAATAAGTGTTGACTCCCAGGTTGGAAGGGAGCACTGATGTATTATTGATTGATGGACAATCATTTTTCAGTTCAAAAAATGGTCCAGGATGAGCAGATTCTTTTCAGTTCGAAAAGTGGATTGAGATTTCTGACGGATAGACATTTCCCAATTCAGAAAATGGTCCAGATTGTTGATGTACCATAGACATTGACTTCCCATTGTGGTTAACATGGGAAGTGGTCTAGGGAAGTCTCTCTTCTTGAGGGTTACTCAAGAAGACTGGTTTGCCTCGCCGGACAATGATTTCCCATTGTGGTTAACATGGGGAATGGTACATTTTGGAGGTTGGTGCGGGACATTCATTTCCTTTGGAAATGGTTTAGACAATCATTCCTTAAGGTAGATTCATTCTCTCTAGGTTGCACTTTGTTTAGTGTCGGAGGAATGGCCTAGGGTTTGTGACTATACGTCATTGATCAAGTACCTTTGTGCTACTTGGTGCGGTAGTGTACCACTGGATTGTAGTTGTGTACTACTATGGATAGACACAATTGTGTTCTATTGAATGATATTGTTCTGATTTCTTGGAAGACTATCAGCAGTGTTGAAAATGATTATCATCTAGATGGATGATCAATGGACAGAGATTTCCCAGATGGAAAAATGGTTAAGGACATTTATTCTTCTAGGACATATGTCTAGATTAGAAGAATGGCTCTTGTGTCACTCTATGGTGTGAGTGACTTATCTAGCATCATGTCCAATTACTCATATTGAGTATGGTTTCAAGAGATGATGCAATTGATGATACTAATGGTGATGATGGTGCTCATGATCTAGTCATGCGATAGTCTATAAAACTATGTTGATGCTACCAGGTAAATGGTATATTTGTGCTCAATACCATTACCTGTAATACCTCCCTATCTAGGAGGGAGTGTTGATATTATGGTAGATGCGGGAGTTATTTACCTCCACATGTAAACCCAATGAGAATACAATATTCCGGAAAGCAAGAAGAAATCCTAATGAGTTGGCTAATAACCCTAGAAGACATGTCGGCTCAAGAGGATAAATTGTATTAGGTTATTAGCCTCCAAGAGAAGAAGTCGGCCAGGAGAAATAACATATACTGAACAGACAGATACCCAGAATGAGAAGTTGGCCCAGGCAGTTAGCCAGAATTACTATAAATATAGGAGGCCAATCTTCATTCTGGCAGGTAGTCTTAGAATTGCAGAGCAACACTTGTGCGCACTGCAGTGCCCAATTTTGTGTGTAGGATTGGAGGAGAGCTGTGATTGCAGCTGCTGCAGCTAGTAGAACATGTTTGTCTTGGACTATCTCTTGGTTAGGGTTTGGACTATCTAATCATCTCTTAGTGGTGCGCTATCCTTGGGGAAAGGTACGCTACCCCTTGTTTGGCTATCTAGCCTAGGGTTTGCTTCCAGAGTGATTCTCTGTCAAGGTTAAGGTGCCTGGAGGGTGGCTTCGGCCTATGGTTGGGTGACAATAGCAATATTGTCAATGGTAAAACGAGCACATCCATTATATTCTAACAGGTGGATAGGTATGAGATTCCACTTTCCCATTATCGGGTGTGCTAGAAGGTTCTACAAAGCCTCTACTACTTGGGATGAGGAAGAGGAAAGGATTCAATGGTTATAGATGTAAATGACCTTTGGGTATTACAATGTAGTTGATTTTGGACACCCATCCTATGACTGGGGAGAAATACACACATGGATAACAAAAGAGGAATAGGTTGCATGAGGACATGCAACCAGGTCAGCAAGGGGGTGATGATGAACCCTCACTTTGGAATCTTTTTGTTCCCTTATATCCTATATACTTATACATTTTTCCTCCTTTTTCCATGTGATAAAGACTTATCTTCCATGAAGCCCTATCTTTTTCTAAGGTATTACAAATGCTGTATAATTATCTCAATTTCTCTTTACATATTAGAATTAGAATGAGTTTTTAAAGATATTTGAACTTTCATATGTGTGTGATTTTCAATAAGCTTATGATGGTCGTAGAGTGTAAGTGTCGCAGGTTATTTTTGAAGACATAAGAATAATTACAAATGAAGACATTTTTAGAAGAGATATATTCAATGTATTTTAAGAAGATATATATTATATTCTCAAAAGAAGATATATCCAGCTTGACAATTCACACCCAATATGGATTCCTACTTCAACAAGGTTCCACATATGAATATTCTAAGTATATGTAATGTGGCACCTTATACATATATTGGCTCAAGCATCCAATGGTGGTCAACGCTGAAATAATACGTGTATCTACCTCAATAAGAATATAGCATACGAGTACCTTGAAGGATCAACTAGCATCAAAACAATTGGCAAGAGCATTTAATACTCTGTTGAGCGCTAAAGATAGATAACAATGGATATTAAATAAGATACCCATCATCTTCATGACAAGCACATGAGGGAATCCGATTTCAACAACCCCATTGAATGAATCATGGGAAGAGACCAATTGATTGAATGTATACCAGACATATGGAAATCGAGCGAATAGGGAGACATATGCATATATTCTGTTGTAACTTTCTTTTCCAACATCTTAGGAGATTGGCGCTCTATGTTTAGAGTTGTTTTAACTACCCATTGTATATATATGTATGTATTCTCACTTGAGAGGGGTGTGTGAAACATATGAAGAACGAGACTGAGTAAAGCACTGCTCCAAATTTCAGATATTTCAATAGATAATTTTTGTTTATGAGTGGTAATTCCTTGTTGATAATTTAGTCAAGTTAAAGTACAGGCATACCGTGAGGTTGGGCCCACTCACAGGTACAACCTTGTGCCATCTATTTTATTTTCATGGTTATTTTATTTTAAGTATATCCATATATTATTGTTAGTTTGTGTCTTTTCTATGGTAATGAAGTGTATACTGAGGAATAGATGTATGTTGCACAATGGCCCCTGAAATTTGCTGAAGAATGACAATTAATATTTATTAGAGCCAATATATTACAACCCATCGCTTATACTAGGATCATTTTCCTATTCCAACGTTCTATGTTTAATATAGGTATACATAGATCCTAGCCACTACAATAGTTTTAATATCATTCATAGGATTATGAATGGGGACTTTTGAAATTGCTAAATCTAATCTTGTTGTATTATCTTAGTAACGATTTATGAATATAATAGGTTTGATATTTCCTTTTGGATAAGTATATACATCTACTATAGAACCATAGTACTTTTAATTTCGCTAGGTGAACATTCAAGGGGTAATCCTATGATATCTCATAAACTTAATCCTGAGAGATACCACAACAAAGCAAAAGGTCAAAGTATTGTGATTCATTCCTTTCTCGTCCATAGTTCACATTCAATTTGCTAGTTCTCTTTTCTGTGTAAATTGCACAGAGTGACTCACAAGTATATATTGAATCTCGGTTTGACATAGTTAAGAGAATGAGCGTAATACAATGTCAAATAATTAGAAACTATATTTTTACCTCAGTAATCTAGTTTTACCATCCATTTTGCAAAAGGTCTTGAATTTGGGTTCCGGGTAGAAGTCCTTTTTCATTTGAAAATGCACTCCAGATGATATCGATAGATTAAAAATGTTATTAAATTCACCCCAAAACTCATATCACTAAATTTGGAGCTATATAGAAGCATGGGCATGCATTTCCATTAGGGTACTTTCTATTGATTTGGTCTCTCAATTTACAAGGTAGATTTTACCTCTTTTACACAACAACCACTTTTATGTTTGAAAACACAACACTAAATATGTACACAGGTGTAAAATAATATAACACCCTCATCAACTTGAATCACTCAGATTTCAAGTGTGTCAATACTTAGGTGTGCATTTTCATCATACCCTGGTTTCATGCATTTTTAAGCATTTTTCCCTTTATGCATTTTTTGGCATTTACAAAGAAGTTTTTAACCTTTATTCATAGTAGAGGGTTTTTGGTTTCAAAATTCAAATCTAGAGTATTAATATATGTAAAATGATAAAATACAAAATCCACAAATTTGATCACTCAATTTGGAGATCATATGATTCCTAGGCGTGCATTTTATAGTAATCTAGTTTTACCATCCATTTTACAAAAGCTCTTGAATTCGGGTTCCAGTTAGAAATTATTTTTCATTTAAAAATGCACTTCATATAATATAAATATATTCATAATGTTATCAACTTCACCCCAAAACTTAGATCACTAAATTTGGAGCTATATAGAAGCATGGGTGTCCATTTCCATTAGGGAACTTTCTATTGATTTGTTCTCTCAATTGACAAGGTATATTTTGTCTCTTTTACATAACAACCACTTTTATGTTTGCATACACAACACTAAATATGTAGAAAGGTGTAAAATAATCTAAGACACCCTAAAAACTTGAATCAATCAAATTGTAGGTGTATTAATACCTGGGCGTGCATGTTTCATCATGCCCTAGTTTCATGCATTTTTTAGCATTTTTCCCTTTATGATTTTTTTTTGCACTTACAACAAATTTAAGTCTTTAGATCAATTATGCACACATGAATGGTGTTCATAGGAAGATGAATAAAAATGGATGTTTATCCATTGTCTAAGATGGATTTTGACACCATAACTTCAACCAGCCTCTATTTAATGATTATAATTTTTTATCTTTAACATTCATTTCAATATCTCATGCTTCTCATATTATAAGTTAACATTTTAATATGTAATGCTTCTTTTATTGTGGCAGGGTGATTGTGGAAAGGCACCAACCTCGGAGGAGGTAAACGACTAACAATCCATATCCATTTAAAGTGAATATTATTATTGTTTTTATAATTCAATTAACTTATTTTTTTGTTGATATATGTAGTTTTCGACACCTGATGTACTTGACAATGTCGACAATGATGATGACATGTTTGAATTGAACTTGGTTGAGACAATTAAAAATCATGTGAGAAAAAAACGACATTGAACTTGTTGTATTGTGTATGCATGAACCAACATAGGAGATCACACAAAGATGCAGAGTTTTGATTAAAGGAATAAAATGATGTATGGTAAGCGCCATCTTTGAAAAAGGTCATTTATCACATATTTTCATTTATGAATTGATCCAGGTGGATATCGGTGGCCATCCACCTATTCCAAGTAGCTCACATACAATCTTCATCTTGGCAGAGTTTTTCTAGTTTTTCGACTCCTAAACTTTCGGGGTCATTTTGAGGCCCTAAACAATGTTTCTTTGGCTCACCACGATCATACTATAGACAAAGTCAGAGTGTGATGTCAAAATATGCATTCCCTAGATAGACCTTTCCAACATGCTATCATGCGCCTAAAACAAAGATTGTATGCAAAAGTTACGACCTTGGGAAGTTGATGTACCAACTTACTACATTGGTGGCCATATGACTTTTGGCGCTTCATATCCTAGGGTTAGGTTTTTGGATGTATAGGGTTTTTTTAATACTTGTTGATGCTAAAAAATCCTGGAGGCCTCATTGTAATTTTCTCAATAGAATGTGCGTAGCCGCCACATCTCTTCTTAGAGATTAGCTACCACCATTCGAGAAAGATTGTTTCATTCTGCATTTTAAAAGTTTCCACATATTTATTTATTGAATAGAATTTAAGTTTCATTGTATCTATGTTATTGTTCACTTTATATCCATGTTAATTTTATATATCTGTGTTTCATTTCATTTTTCTCATAAATCTGAATCAATGGTATCAAAGTGGCCTGATCTTCATTTGTTTCTATGAGCATGTCCCCAATGAGGTCAAGGTATAAGGAGTTGGTACTCGAACCAGGTGAGCCTTTGCAAGATTAACCTCTCCTAACCAGATGACCATCCATGGGGGAAGAAAAGAGAGATGATGGGGAAGGATATCCCTTTAAAATATTTCTCGAGGAATCCCTCATGTGACAAAGGAAAGAGATGATGTATAATTTTATGCAAATCCTTCGGCGATGCATCTTCCTTGAGTGGAGGTGCCACCCCCTTCAAGGTACATATCAAATTTTATATTCCTATATTTGAAGGTCAGATAGATGTGGATGTTGTAGAAAAATGGTTAAACCTTCTATAAGGGTATTTTTCTAGCCATAAATTTTTCGATAGAGAAAATATTACATTTGCACTCATTAAGGTCGCCCCCCATATCAAAGATTGGTGGGAGACTTTCTGTGAGCAAAAGGAAATAAAGGAATCTCCATTATTTGTAGTCGCACCCACTTGGGATTCTTTCATGGATTCTATTAAGGAACAATACTACCCTATTGGAATTTATGACGACTTATATACAATATGGACCACACTATGACAGGAAATGGACCAAACAGTGCTAGAGTTCACCAATGTCTTCCATACCTTGCGCACCAAGCTGAGTATCAAAGACTTTGAGAGATATTTGGTGCTCAAGTACTGTGGTCGTATGCATAGATGCATCCAGGAAAAAAAAAAAATGAAGTTTTTGAACATCTCTTCCTTGGGTACGACCTATCAATATGATGTCAAAATCGAGCAGAAGTTTAAACAAAAAACGCAATAGTTTGGGTATGTGAACCCCACATAGTTGAAGTAGGGAAAAGGAATCCCCAACCCACAGAAAAAAAGACAGATCAAGGATGGACAACCTCAGGACAACTAGTCTAAGATGCAAACAAAGAAGGACAATGGTAAGACAAAGAAAGACATAGGGAAGTGGTGCAGTTTCTGTTGGGTTATGAAAAGGTACAGATATTCTCCTCATTTCCATGATTTATGACATCATCTTGACTGACTTTTTTGTTACTTAGGAATAAAATTAGATAGGCAATGACTAAAATGTCTTCTAGAACTATCATTGAGTTGAAGTTCATAAATTCTAAAATATGGTTGGAATTGTTTGATTTTGTTACAGGAATGGGTAAATCTTGGTAAACTCACAATAGTAGAAGATATTTCGAAGATGCACAAGCTATTGGAGGCTAAAGATATGGATCGTGAAGCAGTTTCAAGAGAGATTAGTTCTCTATTTTGTAAACTTCAAAAATAGTAATAGCAATATTGAGGATCTCTCGATCCTCAGGATAGCTTTATTTACGCATATTTGGTAATATATAAAGAGTAGTGAATCCTGGAAATGGATATAGAAGAATTATATCTAAGCATTCAAAATTCATAACTGCTCTATGCAAATAGTTTATGTAAATGTTGTTTAAGTTATGGAGTTAATAAAGGTTTTGAATGTTTCCATCATTTTCGTATACTGAGTTTCTAGTAGCAGTGCTTCTGAGGACCGAGGGCCCATTCTGAAGGAGTTATTGTCTTAATATGCATTTTATCAGTTTGATTTATGTTTTGAACTTTACATTCCCTTTATCATTGTTAAATATAATGCATAAGAGTTTCAATGATTCTGATACTGTTTTCTTGTAAAAGATAGATGTTTTCCTTTGAATGTTGTCGGTTGCTATTCCAGATTCCATTTGTTGTAGTTTACTGCTTGACAGTTCCTCTCATTTTCACATGCGTTGTTCCTTTCAATTAAATTAGCAATTGTTGTTACTTTCCGTTAAATTGGCATTTGTTGTTTCTTTTTCTTAATTAGCATTTTATGTTCCTTCTACTTAGTTAGCAGTTGTTGTTCAATTACTGTTCTGCCTTAATTTACAGTATTCAGTTATTTCTTTCCAGCAGATTAGATAGTCATCAATAGTTCATCTTGTTTCCATAGGTTCAATTCTTGTTTCTTAAATTATATCAATTCATGCCTTTAATATCAGATTCAATTCTTGTCCCTTAATTAGATCAATTCAACAATTTAATTCATATCACATTGTAGATCATATTTCAATCCTTTTCAGTAGGATCTTAGATTTAGAAACTTAATGAATGTGTGAGGAACTTGATTGTTAATAAACTCATATTTTCTTTAACTACGCGATTTTAGCTTCTACGAGCTATCTGCATAGACTTTGCTAATATTCTTGAAATAGAAGACAAATCCTTGGGTTGATAAATTAATGTTAAACTAAGGTTGGTTTTAGGACATCTTTAGAGCCCAACAGTTTCCATAAGATCCCCAGGCATAACACTGTTGAATGTCACTCAAAGCAGTCATTGGTGGCCAAGGTGAAAGCCTCTAAATAGGATGTGGGTTTCGACATTGATTTAGAACCAGAAAAAGGACTATGGATCATTCATGTAGAACCTAGTTCCACCGTTTCTACCACCAAGATCCATCTCGATGAATTTCATGAGCCAAAGGAAGGTGAGAGCCTCTTTCATTCAAAGATGTGGGTGAAGGGTACTCTATTGCACTTCATCATTGATAGAGGTAGATAGAAGAACCTCATATCAATGGAGGTTATCAATAAATTGTCTTTGTCAACAACATCATACCCACAACCAAACACCATCGGGTGGCTCCTCCAAGGGAGCAATCTCCACATCGGTCAATAATTTCACCTACCCTACGACATTAATCCCTTCAAAGATGAGGTATTTTGTGATGTTTCCCCCCTTGAATTTTGTGATTTTATTTTGGGCCAAACTTATTTATGGAAACATCATGTTGTATATGAGTCTAGGCCTTGTACTATTATTATTACTTTGGATAATAAATTTTACAGGATACTCAAGGTAGTCCCACCTACCACCATTTCCTTGATCTCTGGCAAGTAATGTAGGAAGGTCATCTCTCATACTGAGAAGTTTTTCGTCATCGTGATCCATGCTCAAAGCGAGCGGAAGGTTGCAACCACTTCCATGGCCTTCGTGGAATGTCTCTCCACGCATAAGAAGAAAGTGGATAAGGTTGTGGAAGAATACAAAGATATATTCTCCTCACCCACTGAGGTACCTTTGCACTGTCAGGTCAAGCATTCAATTGATTTGACCCCTAGCACACTTCTACCCAATGGGCTAGTCTATCACCACTCTCTTTCAAAAAATGAGGAAATCAAATTCCAGATCCAAGAGATGCTCAAAAAGGGGCACATCCAACCAACATCATCACCTTGGGGAATCCCAAGCATGCTTGTGCATAATAAATACGAGACCTAGTGACTTTGTATTGATTACCAGACCATAAATAAAATCACAGTTAGGAACCAGTACCCAATTCCCCAAATTGACGATCTCCTTGACCATCTCAAGGGGCCAAATACTTCAGTAAGATTGATATGAAGTCTGTATACCACCAGGTCTCAATAGAGTAGACTGATGTACTAAAGACTACCTTCAAGTCCAAAGAAGGCCTTTTTTAGTGGTTGGTCATGCCCTTTGGCTTGACGAATGCCCCAACAACTTTCATGGGGATGATGGATGATATCTTGCGGCCTTTCACCAATTCTTTTATGGTGGTGTATTTGGATGACATCCTCATCTTCAACAAGATTTGGGTGGAACACTTGCAACATATTAAGTAGGTTCTGCACACTCTGCGATAACACAAACTATATGAAAATTTGGAAAGAAATCTCCTTCGGCATGAACAGGGTCCAGTACTTAGGATACATTGTTGATGAGAATGGGATGCATGTCGATCCAACCAATATCTAGGTAATTCGTGACTGGCTATCCCCAACCACACTCACTGAGCTTCAGAGCTTCTCAGTCCTTTCCAATTTCTATCGCAGGTTTGTGTTGGGATTCTCCCATATTTCATGGGCCCTTATCCAAGTGACTAGGGATTGTGACAAGGAAAATATAGTGTGGGTCCAGCCGCAATATAAATCATTTGATGATTTGAAGAAAACTTGTTCTCAACCTCGATGCTCTCATTAACCGACCTGCAACAACCTTTTGATATTGAGATAGATGCTTTAGACTATGTTGTGGGCATAGTTCTCACTCATCAGATAAATCCCATGGCCTATCATAGTGAGATACTATCAGATACCGTTCGTAAGTACCACAATTATGAAAAATAAATGCACTCCATTGTACAAGCCTACCGCTAGTGGAAGAATTGCATTATTAGGAAGGAGACAATCATCCACATTGATCAAATTCCTATGTAGTTCATGCAGACACAAGACAAATTGCATAATGACTTCCATTGGAAGTGGTCCACATACTTGCAACAGTTCCATCTCAACATCAATTATAAGATAGGGAGCACCAACTGCACTGTTGACTGCCTCAGTCGACCTCCAATTGCAACACTAACCATGGCGCTACACTCTTGCGGCCATGAGACCTATGGATGCCCCCAACTCTATGAGAGAGATCTTGACTTTGCTAGTACCTACCATATGTTGGGAATAAACACAATTGTCATTGATTTCCATCTTCAAGGAGGGTTGTTGTGCCATCTGGGCCATATATGCATCCCATAAAGTGAGTGAGCAAAGTTGATTTGGGAATCTCACTATAGTCAGATGGAAAGACACTTCAGCGTAGAAAAGACAATGGAAACGTTGAAACAACATTTCTATTGGCTAAAAATTCGACATGATGTCAAAAAGTATGTCAAGTCTTGCATTGCCTACACCATTTCCAAAATGACCATTAAGGAACACGACATGTACACCCCTATGCCTACTCTTAACAAGCCCTGGAAATCCATATCAATGGACTACATGTCGAGGCTTTCTTCAACCAAGCATAGAAATGAATGTTTTTGTGGTTGTTGATCGATTTTCCAAGATGGCGATTTTGTCCGCTTGCAATAAGAGCATCACAATGAAGGCCACTACGAAGATATTCTTCGAATGAGTGTGAGTACATTTTGGAATACCGCAAACCAATGTCTTATATTGGGACAGTTGGTTCCTCAACACATTCTGGTTGAGCCTCTGGTCACTATTGGACACCAAGCTCACAAAATCCACTACCTTCCACCCCCAAATAGATGGCCAAACCGAGGTCGTCAATAGCATGATCGTGCATATCTTGTGCATGTACAATTCCAAGCATCCACACACATGGGATGAGACTATGACCTATGTTCAACATGATTACAATAGAGCTATGCATAGCTCAATTGACCACATCCCCTTTAAGGTGGGGTTGGGATTTCAACTATTGGGTCCCATGGATGTTTCACTACCCCTTGCGTCCACAAAGTAAGAACTTTCCCATGCTCAAAATAAATTTGACAAAGCCACCCAGTTCATTGAATGAATCTAGTAGATTCCCTAATAGGTTCATGATATTTTGCAAAAGTCCAATGCCAAGTGCAAGAAATGCCATGATCAACACTATGTGCCACACAAGTTTCAGGTGGGAGATAAATTTTGGTTGCACTTGTAGAAAGAACGCTTTATAGGACCCCATCAAAATCTTCTTCCACTCTATTATGGACCTTACACCATCACGAAGGATGTGGGTGACAATGCTTTTAATCTCAACATTTCCCCCTTCCTTGGCTTGCACTCAATGTTTAATGTGGACATCCTTCGACCGTACTTTCCACCATTATTGGACACCTCAAAGATAACAAAAAAGTAGACACTGACAGAGATCAACCTTGACTGAATGGAACATGCATCCACTAATGATATCATGGACACACAGGTCAAGGGAATTGACCAATATAATATTCAAATTTATCGTGTTGTCAAAGCAGGGAAGCTCCTACACCAAGGCAAGTGGCTCACCCGGAGACAAATTCAACAGAAATTTCATCATTTGATAAGATAACTTAACACAATGGAGACCATTGCTATTGAAATATTGTAACTGCGAATAATATTCTAATTATAATTGAGTTATTATCTTATGGATCAATCCCCTTTTGTGGATTGATCATGTCGAGACTTATGTATGACCAAATCCCCTTTTGTGGATTGGTCAAACCCTAGTTAATTGGTGCTAATTGAGAAGCCAACCCTTAGGGATAATTAAAGTGGTCTTAGCCACTAATTGAATAAGTCGACCTAGCTTGGTGAAAATACACAACCCTAGCACTTCGTAGCTAGTATAAATGAGAGAGATTAGTGCTTCATTCTTACACTCACTCAAGTCACTCATCTAGTGCACAAGTTTAAAGGAAGCTGCAATTGTCGGAAGAAGAAGAGAGAGAGGCTCATTGCTCAGTATTTTATATTATTTTGTGTTTATTTTATTATATTGACATTGTATTATCAATCTATATTAAGGAATTTTTTATTGGGTGTCCCCCCCCCGTGAGGGTTTCCCAGGATAAATGATGTGTACCTTGTGATTGTGTTTTCTTCAGTGATCTTGTTTATGCTATTATTTTCTAGTAAATTGAAAAGAACTTAATAGAAACTTTAAATTTAACATGGTATCAGAGAAACACTAAATAGAGCACCTTTCACTGGGTAACCAAAAACATCATTGTTGTTGTACAAGAAAATTAGGGATTTTTGTTGGAAGGGAATTTCAACCTAAAAACCATCTAGGGAAGTGCGCCCTAGCCTAGAGAAATCATTGGCACCTTGAGTGCATTGTTTCATTGGCCATTACCTCGAGAAAATGAAACCCTAGGTTTTGACTGGTACCAGAAAACTAGGAAACCAAAACCAGTACTAGAAGTACTAGTCCAAAATGGCGTAAGTCAAGTTTTAAGGGGTAAAACTTGAATTTTTTTAAATCTGGTAGCTCCAACATACTTGCCTCAACCCGATGCATTTGTCCCCTAGATTAGAATTCAAAAATTTCAAAGTTGAAAAGTTAGGGTTTCCTCATAAAACCCTAATTTGCAGTTACAGTTTCAGTTGCAATTGCAGTAATAGTTATAGTTGCAATTGCATTACCAGTTGCAACACTAGTTACAGTTGCAGCACCAGCTGTAGTACCAGTTGCAGTGAAAGTATTTGTGAATTGTTCAGAATGTTGTCTTATTTTACTATTACACCTTACCCTACCAAGACACTGTCAGAGGTATGTACTTACATATGTTTCAAAATACATTATTATTCTAAAGGGTACTTGCAGGAAAAGGGATATTTTGTCATAGATCTAGAAGGATCAGGGATCCAACACAATCAAATGAATAATACACTCTAGGTTTGATCATATTGATATGCATCTATTTGTTATGACATTATTTTGACCTCATAGGTTGTATATTGAATCTATGACCATCATACTAACCCTTGGTCAAAAATGAAAGTCAAGGTATTAGAATGAGATTAGATTTTATTCTCTAACTTATTTTTCTCTCAATATAGCATATTGTCTTAGTACAGAAGACATGTTGAATAAAGCAATTGTCATCTTGAGTGAAGGAGACTTGGAAGAAAACAAACACACTCATTCTTGAGGACAAGACTCCAGGTTCCAGGTTTGATTAAATATGTTTATAAGATTAAAAGTTGCACATGATAAGTTTGATAACTACCTCATTACAAGTAAACACTATATTTGAGGTAGCAGTCTTTGAAAAGTATTATACTTGGTAGAATGTGAGAATATTGAGGTAAATGATAACATATCCTATAGAAGAATCTTCTTTTGTTGTTTCCAGGTTACCATGGAGGAGTTTTTGATTAAAACACTAGAAGAGTGTTGATCTCATTTCATAGTGCATTTATTACCTTTTGTTTCAGGCAATTCACAAGTGATAGCTCTAAAGGAGCTACTATGAGGATTATTCGTGCGATTGTCTTATTACTATTATAAAAAGAGTATTATTCTTTCTTGTTGTTTTGTTGACCTTGTTTCAGGTCACAGGTGATAACCCTGAGGAAGCTATAGTGAAGGTTGTAGAAGGAAACATATTAGATACGACATGAAGCAGACTATGTACATGACCATATACATTCATGTACCAAAGAAGATGAAGAAGAAACTATATTTTTTTAGATCCAGAGTATCTCATATGGAGATTGATTGTAAGGAGTAGAAGGCCACAAAGATGACTGGACATTAGAACAAGAACTCACAGTAGACTTGTTCAAAGGATAATGAATCCACCTTGATAGGAAGTAGAATTCGTTTGAATTCTGACTCAGATTTTCATATTTGCAGTTGGTATTCAACACCAAGTATATCCTGTAGAGATGATGAAGTCCTTGTAAAACTCAGAAGAAATCAAGATTCAGAGTAAGCCTGATCTCAGAAAGGATCAGATGGAGAGACAGCTTCCAGGACTGAGAGACAGATTCCATGAAAAGATTAGATCATAACTTGAAAGATGTCTAGGAGATATGAAATCTCCTGGGAATATTCCCTTCTTTCAGTAACAGAGAAGGAAGCCAGTCAGAAAGGCTGGGATATGGATTTTTTTCCGCGAGACTAGAAGGGAATTCAGTGTTGACCTCCAATATTAATCTATAACAGATCAAACGTGTTGCATATAATAGTATAAAATATGTACGAAGACGAAATTGTGTCCATATGATTCTCCCAACAAGAGGAAGTAGACTATGATGAGACACTTACTCCAATAATCAAAGAAATATTTCTAGTATTTGAAAACAACCAGAACAACTTGGATTCATATAAAGTATGATATGCAGGGGGAGAAATACTGATATTTAAAATTGAGTAGTATTTGGTGCAGTACATTAGTCAGGCCATGGAGACATGACTACGATAGTAGATAGAGTTACCTCCATGAAAAAAGAAGAGTTATTTTCACTATTAGTTATTGATTGACTCTCAGTTTCAGATGAAGTTGTTGTCATAATAGAGTAGAGGAACTACTCTCAGAGTTCAACAACTATAGTGATTCTCAGCTTCAGAGAAGTTGCAAGTGCAGAGTCCCAATTGGAGAGGAACAATTGCAGAGAGAGTAGAGGATATACTCTCAAGTAGTGAGGCATATAGTGCTTTGCAGAAATCACATAGAGCTAGCACATGATTGTGCATATTAAGTTGGAGTTGAAGCAAGTGTACCAAGATGGTACAATGTGATGTGGAAAACAATATTTGAAGATTGAAGATAGAAAGAGTCATGTCTGCAAGTTAAAGGAAGATTTGTACGTATTGAAGAAAGCTCCTAGAGCTTGGTATGGAATAATTTATAGTTTCTTGATCATGAGCTTGGGCTTTACCAAGAGTAAAGATGAATCTAACCTTTACTTCAAGGTTATGAATGATGAACCAATGATGTTGCTACTATATGTAGATGATTTATTCTTTATAGATGAAGAAATCCTCATCACAGATTGAAAGAAGAATCTCTCTACAGAGTTTGAGATGAAAGACCTAATGCATTGTTTCTTAGGTCTTGAAGTTTGGCAGAGCCCAGAGAAGATATTCCTTAACCAAGGTAAGTATGCAGTTGAAATACTGAAAATATTTGACATGTTGGAATGTAAATCCATGAACACACCCATGGAAACTAAGTTGAAGCTCTTGGTTGATACTTCATCAGAATTGGTTGATGCTACACTATATAGACAAATTATTGGTTCGTTGATGTATCTGTTGAATACCAGGCCAAATATATTCTTTGTTGTGAACACCTTGGGTCAGTATCTGTTCGAACCCAGAAGTGTTTACCTTGTAGTTGCAAAGCATGTGATGAGATACCTTAAGGGTATGTTGGAATTTGGTCTCTATTATATTGGAGACCATGACTTCAGACTGGTTGGTTATATCGATTCAGATTGGGCTGGAAGTGTTTATGATAGAAAGAGCACTTTAGAATGTTGTTTCAGTATGGGGTCAGCCATGAATTCATGGCAGAGAAGGAAGCAATCCAATATTTCTCTCAACATGACAAAAGAAAAATAAATTGATGCATGTTCCGCCTGTTGTGAACCCAAATGGCTTCGGAAGTTGTTGATAGGTATATTTGATCTAGAGATGGAATAAACCATGATTCTTTGTGATAACCAAAGTTGCATAAAAATGACAGATAAATGTGTGCTCCATGATAAGTCAAAGCACATAGATCTGGTATCACTACATTCTTGATATGATGCAGAGAGGATCTATAAAGCTCCAATATGTTGGCACAAATGAGCAAGTTGTAGATGTGTAGATCAAGCCTTTGTCTCATGTAAAGTTTAAATACTTTCAAGACAAGCTTGGTATAGTCCAAAAGGACCTCCCTCGAAATGGGGAGTGATGCTAATGATACTATGGTATCCTGAAAAACAATGAGTAGCTCAGTTGGGATTTTATATCCTAGGGGATTGATCATCCCTGGACATATCCTGAAGGTCTGGTAAGGACTATCTGTTAGAGTACCTGTGCATGTATATTCCTACAGTGGTCAGTGGTGGTAGCTCTATTAGGATTTTTATAATCATAGGGAATCCTATGATTCCTAGGAAGATCCCGAAGGTTTGGTAAGGACGGTTTGTTAGAATACTACGTGGTAGCTCCATTAGGATAATATATCCTAGGGAATCTTATGATTTCTAGGTAGATCCCTAGGGACTGTCAGAGTACCAAAAAAAGTTATTGTTGCACCTGCCTCATTTTGTTGCCATGTGATGATGATGTTGTTATCTCAAGCTTATGTTAATGATGTTGTTATCTCAACCTCATGTTGACGATGTTGTTATCTCAGCCTCGTGATGATGATGTTGATTATGTTGTTATCTCAACCTTGTGTTGATGATGTTGTTGTCTCAGCCTTGTGTTGTTGATGTTTCTCTAGCCTCGTGATGTTGATGTTGTTGTACCAGCCTTGTGTTGTCGATGTGGGTGTACCAGCCTCGTGTTGGTGTATTATTATTCTAGCTTCATGCTATTGATGCTTTGGCTTCATGATGAAGATGATGATGATGATGTTACTTCATATTCATGTTGAATATGATGATGATGTTGCTACTTCAGGTTCATGCTGAAGATGTTGATGATGATGCATCAATATTGTATTGATTGATGATGATGCATTAATGTTATACTAATTTATGTTGATGCAAAGAATGATGTTGATGATGCCATTCTAGCTCCATCTTGTGAACGACGATGATGATACTATTCCAGCTCCATGTTGTGAATGATGATGTTATTTATGATGAGAAAAACTTCCAATGATTTATAGATGTGTCAGTCAGTGTTCTATATGATGATGATGTTGTTGCCCTCTCTCTCTTCTGATGATGTTGTATTGTAGAATACCCTTCTTGTTAAAGGGGAGTGGTTAAATATTGTAACCGTGAAGAATATTCTAATTATAATTGAGTTATTATCTTATGGATCAATCCCCTTTTGTTGATTGATCATGTCGAGACTTATGTATGACCAAATCCCCTTTTGTGGATTGGTCAAACCCTAGTTAATTGGTGCTAATTGAGAATTCGTCCCCTAGGGATAATTAAAGTGGTCTTAGCCACTAATTGAAGAAGTCATCCCATCTTGATGAAAATACACAACCCTAGCACTCCTCATCTAGTATAAATAAGAGAGGCTAGCACTTCATTCTTACACTCACTCAAGTCACTCATCTAGTGCATAAGTTTGAAGGAAACTGCAATTGTCAGAAGAAGAAGAGAGAGAGATGCATTGCTCAGTCTTGGATATTCTCTTGTGTTTGGTTTCTTATCTTGGTATTGTATTGGCAATCTATATAAAGGAATTTTTTGCTGTGTTTTCTCCCCCATGAGGGTTTCCCAGGATAAATGTTGTGTACCTTGCGATTGTGTTTCTTTCAGTGATCATGTTTATGCTATTATTGTCTTTTAAATTGAAAAGAAATTAATAGAAGCTCTAAATTTAACATGGTATCAGAGCAAGACTGAATACAACACCTTTCAACGTGTAACCAAAAATGTCACTGATGTCGTACAAGAAAATTAGGGATTTTTTTGGAAGGGAATTTCTTCCTAAAAACCATATAGGGAAATGTGACCTAGCATAGCAAACTCATTGGCACTTTGAGTGCACCTTTTCAGTGGTCATAACCTCCGGTAAGTGAAACCCTAGATTTTCACTTGTACCAGAAAACCAGAAAACTAGGAAACCAGAACCAGTACCAGAAGTACCATTCCAGAATGGTGCAAGTCAAATTTTAAGGGTTAAAACTTGAAATTTTTAAATATGATAGGTCCAACATACTCGCCTCAACYTAGTGCATCTAGTCCCTGGATCAGAATTCCAAAATTTCAAAGTTGAAAAATTAGGGTTTCCTCAGAAAACCCTAAGTTGTAGTTGTAGTGTTAGTTGCAATTGCACTAATAGTTACAGTTGCAGTTGCAGTACCAGTTGTAGCACTAGTTGCAGTTGTAGCACCAGCCATAGTACYAGTTGCAGTGAAAGTATTTGTGAAGTGTTGGGACTATTGTATTATTGTCCTAGTACACCTTACACTAGCAATATACTATTAGATGTATGTACTTACATATGTTTTAAAATACATTATTATTCTAAAGGGTACTTGCAGGGAAATGGATATTTTGTCATAAATCCAAAAGGATCTTAGATCCAACACATTCAAATGAATAATACACTCCAGGTTTGATCATCTTGATATCCATCTATTTGTTATAATATTATTTTGACCTTATAGGTTGTATGTTGAAGCTATGACCATCATACTAACCCTTGGTTAAAAATTAAAGTCAAGGTATTAGAATGATATTAGAGTTTATTCTCTAACTTAGATTTTTGTCAAGATAACATATTGTCTTTGTACATAAGACATGTTGAAGAAAACACTTGTCATCTTGAGTGAAGGAGACTTGGAAGAAAATCAACACACTCATTCTTAAGGACAAGACTCCAGGTTCCAAGTTTTATTGATTAAGTTGATAAGATTCAAAGTTGCACATGATAAGTTTGATAACTACCTCATTACAAGTAAACACTATAGTTGAGGTAGCAGGCTTTGAAAAGTATTATACTTTGTAGCATGTGAGCATATTGAGATAAATGATAACATATCCTCTAGGAGAAACTTCTTATGTTGGTTACAAGTTACCATGGAGAAATGTTTGATCACAACACTAGAAGAGTGTTGATCTCATTTCATAGTGTATTTCTTACCTTTTGTTTCAAGCAGGTCACAAGTGATAGCTCTAAAGGAGATACTATGACGATTATTTGTGCTATTGTTTTATTACTATTATCAAAACAGTATTATTCTTTCTTGTTGTTTTGTTGACCTTGTTTCAGGTCACAAGTGATAACCCCGAGGAAGCTATAGTGAAGGTTGTCGAAGGAAACAGATTAGATAAGACATGAAGTAGAATATGTACCTGACCATATACATTCATGTACCAAAGAAGATGAAGAAGAAGATATTTTTTTTAGATCCAGAGTATCTCATATGGAAATTGATTGTAAGGAATAGAAGGATCCAAAGATGACCGAACATTAGAACAAGAACTCACAATAGACTTGTTTAAATGATAATGAATCCACCTTAACAAGAAGCGGAATTCGTTTGAAGTCTGAATCATCTTTTCATATTTAGACTTGGTATTCAACACCAAATGTATCCTTTAGAGATGATGAAGTCCTTGTAAAACTTAGAAGAAATCAAGATTCAGAGTAAGCCTGATCTCATAAAGGATCAGATGAAGAGACATCTTCCAGGAATGGGAGACAGATGCCATGAGAAGACTAGATCGTATCTCTAGAAACCTCTAGGATATTTGAAATATTCTGGGAAGATTCCTTTGTTTCAGTAACAGAGAAGGAAGCCAGTCAGAAAGACTGAGATATGGATTTTTTCTATGAGACTAGAAGGGAAGTTAGTGTTGACTTCCAAGATAGATATATAATAGATCAAGCATGTTGCATCTAATATTATAAAACATGTACGAAGACTGAATTGTGTCCAGAGGATTCTCCCAACAAGAGGGAGAAGACTATAAAGAGACACTTACTTCAATAATCGAAGAAATAGTTCCAGTATTTGAAGACATCTGGAACAACCATGATTCATATAAAGTATGAGATACAGGGGGATAAATCCCCATATTTAAAATAGAGTGGCAGTTAGTGCAATACATTATTCGGGCCATGGAGACATGACTACAATAGCAGATAGAGTTACCTCCATGAAAGAAGAAGATTTATTTTCAGTATCATTTATTGAGCCACTCTCAGTTTCAGATGAAGTTGTTTCTGTAATAGAGTAGAGGAACTACTCTCAGAGTTCAACAACTACAGTAATTCTCAGCTTCAGAGAAGTTAAAGGTGAAAAGTCCCATTTCTAGAGAAACAATTGCAAAGAGAGTAGAAGACATACTCTCGGGTAGTGAGAGAGATAATGCTTTGCAGAAAGCACATAGATCTAGCACATGATTGTGCATAATAGGTTGGAGTTGAAGCAAGTGTACCAGGATGGTACAATGTGATGTGGAAAAGTGGATTTAAAGATTGAAGATAGAAAGACTCATGTATGTAGGTTAAAGGAAGATCTGTACGTATTGAAGCAAGCTCCTAGAGCTTGATATGGAAAAATTGACAGTTTCCTGACGAGCTTGGGCTTTACCAAGAGTAAAGATGATTCTAACCTTTACTTCAAGGTTATGAATGATGATCCAGTGATGTTGCTACTATATGTAAATGATTTATTTTTTATAGATGAATAAAATCTCATCACATATTTCAAGAACAAGCTCTCTACAAAGTTTGGGATGAAAGACCTAATGCTTTATTTCTTAGGTATTGAAGTTTGGCAGAGCCCAGAGAAGATATTCCTTAACCAAGGGAACTATGCAGTTGAAATACTGAAAATATTTGACATGTTGGAATGTAAATCCATGAACACACCCATAGAAATTAACTTGAAGCTCTTGGTTGATACTTCATCAGAGTTGGTTGATGCTACACTATATGGACAAATTATTGATTCGTTGATGTATCTAACAAATAACAAGCCAAATATATGATTTTTTGTGAACACCTTGAGTCAGTATTTGAGTCTGAAAAATACCAGGCCAAAGCATGTGATGAGATACCTTAAGGGTATGTTGGACTTTGGTCTTTTTTATACTAGATACCATGACTTTAGACTGGTTGGTTATACTGATTCATATTGGGCTGGAAGTGTTTCTGATAAAAAGAACACTTCAAGATGTTGTTTCAATCTGGGGTCAGCCATGAATTCATGGAAGAGAAGAAAGCAATCCAGTATTTCTCTCAGCACAACATAAGAAGAATACATTGTTGCATGTTCCGCCAGTTTTGAAGCCATATGGATTCGGAAGTTATTGACATGTCTATTTTATCTGGAGATGGAAGCAACTGTGATTCTATGTGATAACCGGAGTTGCATAAAAATGACGGAGAAACCTGTGCTCCATGATAAGTCAAAGAACATAGATCTAGTATCACTACATTTGTGATATGATGTAGAGAGGAGCTATAAAGATCCAATATGTTGGCATTGATGATCAAGTTGTAGATGTGTGGATCAATTTTCTATTTCATGTAAAGTTTAAATACTTTCGAGACAATCTTAGTATAGTCCGAAAGGACCTCCCTCGAAAGGGGGAGTGATGTTGATGATACTATGGTATCCTGATCAACAATGGGTAGCTCAGTTAGGATTTATATCCTAGGGGATTGATCATCCCTAGACAAATCCCGAAGGTCCAGTAAGGATGGTCTGTTAGAGTACATGTGCATGTATATGCCAGCTGTGGTTATTGGTGGTAGCTCTGTTAGGATTTTTATAATCATAGGGAATCCTATGATTCATGGGCAGATCCCAAAGGTATTGTAAGGATGGTTTGTTAGAGTACGATGTGGTAACTCCGTTAGGATTTTATATCCTAGGGAATCTTATGATTCCTGGGAAGATCCCTAGGGATTCTCAGAGTACCAAAAAATGTTGTTGTTGCACCTGCCTCATTTTGTTTCCATTTTTTGATGATGTTGTTATCTCAAGCTCATGTTGATGATGTTGTTATCTCAACCTCGTGTTGATGATTTTGTTATCTCAGCCTTGTGCTGATGATGTTGATGATTTTGTTATCTCAACCTTGTGTTGAAGATTATCTCAACCTCGTGTTGAAGATGTTGTTGTCTCAGCTTTGTGGTTTTGAGGTTGCTCCAGCCTCGTGTTGGTTATGTTGTTGTACCAGCCTTGTGTTGTTGATGTTGTTGTACCAGCCTCATGTTGTTGATGTTGGTGTACCAGCCTCATGTTGGTGATATTATTATTCTATCTTCAGGTTATTGATGATGATGCTTCATCTTCATGCTGAAGATGATGATGTTGATGCTACTTCAGCGTCATGTTGAAGATGATGATGATGTTTCTACTTCAACTTCATGCTGAATATGTTGATGATGATGTATCAGTCTTGTACTGATTGATGATGATGTATTAATGTTATACTAATTGATGTTGATGTAGAGAATGATGATGGTGATTCCATTCAAGCTCCATGTTGTGAATGAGGATGATGATACTATTCCAACTCCATGTTGTGAATGATGATGTTTTTGACGATGAGAAAAACTTCTGATGATTTATAGATGTGCCAATGAGTGTTCTAGATGATGATGATGTTGTTTCCCTATCTCTCTCTTGATTATGTTGTATTGTAGAATACCCTTATTGTTAAGGGGGAGTGTTAAAATATTGTAATTGCGAAGAATATTCTAATTATAATTGAGTTATTATATTATGTATCAATCCCCTTTTGTGGATTGATCATGTCGAGACTTATGTATGATGAAATCCCCTTTCGTGGATTGGTCAAACCCTAGTTAATTGGTGCTAATTGAGAAGTTGGCCCCTAGGGATAATTAAAGTGGTCTTAGACACTAATTGAAGAAGTCGACCTAGATTGGTGAAAATACACAACCCTAGCGCTCCTCAACTAGTATAAATAAGAGAGGCTAGTGATTCATTCTTACACTCACTCAAGTCACTCATCTAGTGCACAAGTTTGAAGGAAGCTGCAGTTGCCAAAAGAATAAGAGAGAGAGCCACATTACTCAGTCTTGGATATTATCTTGTGTTTGGTTTATTATCTTGGCATTTTATTGGAAATCTATATTAATGAAGTTTTTACTAGGTTTTCTTCCCCATGAGGGTTTCCCGGGATAAATGTTGTGTAGCTTGTGATTGTGTTTCTTTTAGTAATCCTGCTTAAGTTATTATTGTCTAGTAAATTGAAAATAACTTAATAGAAGATATAAATTTAACAATAGATTCCTAAGGGGGGAGGAGTGATCCATATGGATATCAGTGGCCACCCACCTATTCCAACTGGCTCACATATAGTCTTCATCTTGGAAGTTTTTTCTAGCTTTTTGGGTCGTAAACTTCAGGGGAAATTTTGAGGCCCTAAAGAACATTTTTTTGGCTCACCACAATCACTTTGTAGATGGATTCAAAGTGATGGAAAAATGTGTATTCCTCAGATATACATTTCCAATGGGCTATCATGCACCTAAAATAGAGATTGTATGCAAATGTTACGACCCTAGGAAGTTGATGTACCAACTTACCCCAATAGGGCCCATATGAATTTTGGCGCTTCATCTCCTAGGGTTAGGTTTTTTGGATGTCTAGGGTTTTATTATTTCTTCTTGATGCTCAAAATGGATAGAGGCCTCATTGTAATGTGCTCAAGCAAATGTGTGTAGCCGCCACATCTCTTCTTAGATATTAGCTACCACCATTCGAGCAAGATTGTTTCATTCTGCATTTTATAGTTTCAATAGATTTCTCTATTGAATAGAAGTTAAGTTTCACTATATATTTGTTATTTTTCACTATATATTTGTGTTAATGTTATATATCCGTGTTTTATTTTGTTCCACTCATAAACACAAATCATGAATTTTTTTTATTACTTTTATATGATTTGAAGAAAAACATGTTTTATTTTTATAAGAATTATTAAGAAAACTTCAATGTCTTTCTCTTGAGGCTCGTGTTGGTAGAAGTGATGCTCAAACACCAAAATGTCTATGATAAGCCACATACCCACGAGCCTATTCTGATATCTTCTTGTGGCTGAAACCCTTGTGACTAAGAGGATTGAGCCTTCAGGGGTCCATGACACACCCTCAACGTAGTGCATGCTAGAAAAAGCACTTGATGGTGGAGATAAGGCAATTGGTGATTCTACAAATTTATTTTTTGGATTGTCACATGATACGAGTAAGGGAACACTTCTATTTACCTTTTTGGTGGAAGATAACATTGTTTCAATGAAGATACAAAAAATCCCAGGTATTTATTAATGTATTAATTATTTCCTATTATCTAATTGAAACATACTTCTCTACGATTATTTTAAATTAACGATCATATTATTCTACAGGAAACAACATCTTTTTTAAGAATATTTTTTTTTCCTTAGAAAAAAAAGCATAAATTTATTCATCAGGAGAGACAAAATCACATTTTGTAGGTGCTAGATGAGCACATTCAGAAACATAGAAAAAGTGTGATGGTTTTTAAACAAAAGTAAAAAGTAACCCGCTATTAGTTATGTTGTCCATGTTCTTAGTATCCAGAAGCTAGACATATGGCAACTGCTACAAGAAGTTTACAGTAGTTGCAAATTATCCAAAAAGAAAAATATACAACCCAGGGAGGATACCAGTAACTAGTTCCGATATACAAAACAATATACAATAAGATGAGTATTTATGGAGAAGGATCTTGAGTCGGGTCTTCGATGAAGGCCCTATGGAAGAAATCCCAAACTATATCTCCTTGTGATTCTGAAAAGTGCCATTGACTGTATGAGAGATTAAGCCCTTCCTTTGACAGTGCATCTTCTATAGTTTTCATGCCCCTGTAAACATGTCAGATAGAAAAGGAGTCAAAAGAGGCCAACAAGGTGGAAATCTCCCTCAAAATAGGCTGTAGAAAAATATTGTGGCATGGTTGTGTTTTCTGAACCCAATTTATAGCATTCATTGAATCGCCAAAGAGTTGTGTGGAGTGTAGCCCGTGCTCTTTTTTTTTTTGAGTAGGAGGAGAAGATTCATTAGTTATGCATAGTTGTTAGTGCCTTTTCCCAGTCCCATTTTTTATTTTAAAGGAATGTGAGTCTAAAAGATGTAGGAATGCCCCCCCCCCCAACAGAGAGGATTTTGTGATGCATCGTCAAAGTATGCCCAGGATATGGATGGATCTATGGATGAAGGATGAGATACTCGAATGCTGGGTGCATTGTTTTCCTGAGGAAATTGTTCCAAAATGGAGAGTCTTTGGGCAACAACTAATTCGGCTACTGGGGCCTTTCCTGAAAAATAGCCCTGTTTCTGGCCATCTAGACACCCCAGTTGATTATGAGAGGAAGAGATTTCAATTTATTGAGCGAGGCTTCTTGTAAATAAGTTTACTAGGTGGTTTATAGTGTTTTACCATTCCACTCGCATTGTTGTCTCAGAAGTAGAGCCTCTTCCCTCCAAACTTTTAAGGTAAAGGGAGAAGAAATGAGGATGTGTACAATAGTTTCAATATCCCCTTTACACAATGCACACCAGCCTGGCCTGTCTGGCCCTTTAATCTGGTGCTTACTCATCTTGTCCTAGGTTGGTACTTTGTTAACCAGTGCTGACCACATGAAGATCTTGGATTTCAGTGGAGCTTTGAGTTTCCAAAGACCCCTCCACCACCAAAAAGGTTCTCATTGGAGGAGGTCAACGTTGAGGGCTATGTATCCCATTTTCGGGGTGTAGACACCATGAGGGGATTATTTCCAGACCAACTCATCTTCCATGTTTAGGAGTCTGATGTGGCCCCTCTGTAGAGAAAAAATGTAGTTATCCTATTGAAGTTTAAGTTTACCTTCCAGCTCGAGAGTTTTATCACTGAGCCAACCTTGATGCCATATATTAGTGGAGCCTAGATTAGCAATTTGATTTAGTTTGTAATATCCATGTGTATGTAGGTGGTCAAGAATTTCCTGGGGAAGGCAGTGGGAATTCCCACTTCCAGGCCATGGGTCAGAGCCAGTTTGTATTTTGTCTCCCCTTCCAATTCTCCAAGCCAATCCATCCCCAATTACATGGAAGGGTTTGATTATTTCCTTCCAAATGATGGAGAAGATGGATAAATTCTTGTTTTCCCGATGGATCCAATTCCCCACCGAGCCTGAATTAATGTATTTGTGGGTGATCACTTGTGTCCATAAGCTATCTGTATTGAGGAGCCACGAGCAAGCTTTGGCTGCTAGGGATTTTGAAAATATGAATATATTTTTCATACCCCAACCCCCCAATGCTTTTGGCTAGGCCAATCTGTCCCATTTTTCCCAAGGTAAAGTGTAGTGATCCTTTAGTCCAGACCAGATAAATCAAAATCATAGTCTATGGATTTTTTAATGCCTTTCGGAATCCAGGAGAGTGACATCAAGTAGACCGGGATAGCTTCCACTATTTCTTTTGTCAGGGTCAGTTGTCCTTCCCTTGAGAGCCAATAGAAACTCCAAAGGTTTAACCTTTTCTCTAGTTTTTCCAAGAGCCAACTCTGGTCACTTGAAAGATAGTTGTTTGCTTTGAGCTGAAAGCCGAGGTATTTAATCCCATGATGAAAATTCTGAAGAGGGAAGGGGAAAAGGGTTCTATAAAGGGAAGAAGTGGCCTCGTCAAGACCAATTAGGAATAAAGTAGATTTTTGAGAGTTTATGATCATCCATGTTGCACTTTGGAAGAGTTGGAGTAATTTTTCTAGGGTCTCAGCATCCCTAGGCTTGCCACTAATGAAAATTAGTACATCATCAACGAAAAGTAGGTGTGTAATTCTAAAATATGGAGAGGTTTCTATACCCTGGAAATCGCCCGAAGTGATGGCCGAACTTAAAGCCCTGCTTAAACCTTCTACTACTAGAATAAAGAGGATATGGGAGAGGGGAGATCCTTGCCTTAGACCCCTTTCTACGGAGAAGAAGGGAGAGGGATATTATCCTTACTACTTTGTTCTTAGCGGTTTCCTCCCTCAGGTCACGTACCTCCTGCAGGGTACTCGACACTACTTGGGCCTCCAATTCTACTATCCTGGCTTGAAGCTGTTGGATGATCTCATTCACTACTTGAGCCTCGACCAAATCATGTTCCTCATGTGCCAATCCTGGCACATATTGACATGAGTTACTCACTACCTCTTTGACAGTGGGCTGCTCTGTGAGAAACTACTCCTTTTCTCTCTGTAGTTGGGCTTTTTCCTCCTGGAGCATCGCCTGAAACTATTCTCTCTCACTTTCATAGGCGGCTACATTGTATCGCGCTACTTGTAATTTTTCTAAGGCTTCATATTTCTTTTGTTTCAAGGATTTTGTAGCCTTATCCTTCTCTTCCTGGACTCTCTGAAGTTGAGCTTTTGTTGCATCTGCAAGTCTTCTCAATTGGGCTAGTTCATCCCCCAATTCTGCAATCTGTGACGAGGAAGGCGCAGTAGGTACTACACGGACCAAACGAATATCTTGTTGTACTTCCTTCAATTCCTTCTCGACCCTTCCATATAGCTATTCCTGCTTCTCTCCATATCTCTGCAAGATATCCTTGGAAGCATCCTCCATACCTCCGCAGACCAAACTGATATCGTCCTCCGTGAGCGTGGCCTCTGACTGAGGCTTATTAGTGCATGTCTTCTTCCTAGCTGAAGGTTTCTTTGGAGAAACCTTCCTCTTCTACAGTGTTACTGTCCCAGTAGGGGGTCTTTTAGTGGTGTAGCTTCGCCTCCTCCTTGCACATCCCCTCCTCCTTGTCCATCTTCTTCGTCGTCTCCTCCTCCTCTGAGCGAGCCAGGCCCATTATCTTCAAAAGCGTTGTCCTCTTCATTAGTCTCTATATCCTGGACTTCCTCCTAATTTTTCTTCTTCTTTGTCCCAATGGACTATCCGACATGCTAAACCTGGGTGACTATGGGGCTTCCTATGGTGTCAGTGTGAGAGAGTTCTGCATCAACAACCCATACAAGAAATTCCTTCAGCCGCTCCTTTGTAATCTGGTCCATGTCTTCATATATCATCTTGTAGTATGACTGCAAATATTCCTGGTTATCGTCTCTATGCACAGTGATGTAGGTGAAATGCGGATCTGAGAGAAACTTTTCTATTGTTCGGTATTGGTGCAGGGTGTGCAGTGTCATGCACGTAAATGATTCAATGACAACCTTAAATTGCTGATAGTATGCATGAAACATGACATTGGACTACCACTGCTTCGTCATGTCATTGGTGTACCACAACGTGGAAAACCTAGTGGCCAAAGGCTTCGAGGGTTCGATCTCTGGGAAGGTGGCTCCTTCAGGAATTTTCCAAGAGAAAAATGCGATCAAAATGATCAAGAAGATGTAGTGGAATTCATATCCCAAATCTTAGGCTTCACAACAATCTTTCTCTAGCTCATTGACGAGGTAACTCGCCCAGTTCATATGCATGCCCTCCACACATTTTCCTGCGAGGTCCACCACGAAACCAGTGACTTATGTGGGGCAACTCTTCCTTACGAGCTTGCCAGATATGAGTTGGAAAGTGAGGTGCATTGAGCCATCGTGTATAGAGGCTACCTTGTAACCTCTCTTTCCTTTTTGGACTTCTCCATAAGATTCCTTGATGCGCTATGCCAGGGAGCGGTCCAAGGCCTTCCCTGGATAAAAATGTTGAGGGTCAGGGCCCTTCATGCTTAATCCTGTGATCTAGTGGATCAACGTTGAATCCACGATAATTCTTCTATCAAGCCTTATGTATCCACCATGATAGCACAATAGGAGGATTTTAATGCAAGTGTTAACCTCTTGGTGGTGGCCAAAATGGGGAATATTCATCACATTTAGCATGGTGGACTGCACCAGTCCATTAATACATGACTAGGAGATGAGGCGAGGCTTCTTCCTAGTTGACTTTGTCAAGTAGCAGTGGGGTGCTAGCATAAAATAGTTCTTCATGTCTCCTAAATTGAAGTCGTTGTTCTTTAGTAGTGGGAACTGTCGTAACTGACTCCTGACTATGTGTATTCCTTTCAGAATGTATGCGGTGAATACAATGTACTCAAAATCATGTGGGATGTTTTCGTGGTTAACTGAACCAACCAAAGGTGGGATATACTCTGGTAGGATGGATGAGATCTACTTCGCATCATCCAAATCACCGTGGTGCTTACTTTGTTGTTCAGTCACGCGGTTGACATGGCCAGAACGACGTCCAATCGAAGGGGAAGCCTGCAGTCCCTTTTCAACGATGTCTGGACACCTTCAGATAATGGTCTGTCGGCCATTATCTTCTTAAGGACCTCCTCGATAAACTTCTCCAATTCACTACGTTCGCCCGACATTCTAACTTTTAAAGAGACAGGTTGGGGTAGGAGAACAGATAAGCAGGGTAGACAAATAGACAATAAGGTCTAGTTTTTGATAACGCAACCCGAAACACAAACACTTCTCTTCTTGGCTCAGTTAATCACGGGTAGAAAAAATTGGTCCCGGTGCAGCGACCGACAAGTTAAATAAGCAGGGCCTCATTACGGATTCTTCCAATGGCTAGGAATGCTTCCATCAATGTGAATTTGTTCGTTATGGTGCAGTCTCAACATCCAAAAGTGGTCCATCCACCCATAAATGCGTTTTTGAACCATTCCAGAGCGTCGTTCTAACAGTCGGGGCCCCTCCAATGGTCATATAACTTCGCCAGGGTGAAGTCCCATTCTTCGTGGTCCTGTTGTTCCAGTGAGGTTCAAATCCTATGAACCTGCCTCCTGCGAGGTTCTAGTCTGCAAAGTCTTCCATTTGTTCTCTGTAGCTTCCTGTAGCTTTTCCAACTTAGCTTTATTTTTATTGATCTTCCTTTCCTTGTTACCAGTAATCTGAGTCTCTCTAACTATTTCTGGAATCATCTTTCCATTTTTAATCTTATCTTCCCCTAGCATAGTGACTTCGAACTGTTGATGTGTCCTCAAATATTCCGAAGTTAATATCCCCTTCGTTAACACTTCCTGTGTGGATATACTTCTTTCTTGAATGGATAGGTCCTCCAAACCTTCCTGCATTATGTCAACCTTGAAAACTAATTATCTTTCCTTCTGTCCCTCATGTGTTGTTACTTTGTTCTGTTGCTTCGACTTATCCTCTTGTTCTTCTATTACTCGATCAATTTTTCTAGCTATGAAATCCCTTAGTTCTTGCTTTTTCTTTTCTGTATCTTCTTCCGTTGCTTTCCTTCTGATCTGATCCTTCTCAATCCAAGTCTTACCTAACAAAAGTGGGAAAGGGGAATTGTTCTCAACAAACTTAATGACTTCAAATTCCTCTTTAGTCGATGTTCCATGAATAATAATAGGTACATTAGTAACTCTTCCACATAGGGTTATCATCTTTCCCTTAAACAAGCATGTCCTTCCTAACGAAGGTACCACAATAGGCTTTCCCAAAATTTCCCAAGTGTCTTCTATCATAATATTCACTTGTGTTTCTGCATCCAAGACATAGTCTATGTCGAAGTCTTCTATTCTTGCACTTATACATTGTTTTACTTTCAGGATCTACGGTAAACTGACATTTTTGTGAACATCCATCGTTTCTTTCAACTGTAATAACGTAGTCTGATTTTTCTCTGATTATTTCTCTTTATGATTCTCTAACATTCCCTTAGTCTCTTGAATTCCTTCATAGTTTTCTTGTCTCATGTTCATTCGTTCAACTTTAGAAATCATACTTGGACAATTCTCAACCTCGTGACCAACAATCTTACAACAAAGACAAATAGGACATGCAACAAGGCATTCCTTAGCAAGATGTCCCAGTCTTCTACAGTTATAACATAATGTCAATCCTCTTTTTCTTTTAAATTTTCCCCAACCTCTTCTCTGCTGCGCACTAGGATCACATTGTTGGACCCACAATCTGCAAAAATTTCTTCTAGGTTCCTGCATCCACTTGTTAGTCCAAAAACTCTTTCTATGCATATGAATAACATATCTTTCTTCATTTCTATTAACTTTACTCAGATCAACTCTTTCTTTCAGATGCGCCCTAGCCTTTAGACTAGGACACAATCTATTAAACATACTTAAATTCATTCTTTCAGAACAAATATTTTTCACTTATCTTTATTTTGTTAAAGTACAAAGATTTACCTCTTTGTAGATCTTATCTCTTTTCATCAGATCCGATTTCTTTCTTAGCACAGAGGTTCGCAAGTTAAGTAGAGTATTGCACACTTCAGCAATAGATCTATGCATAAAACTTCTCTTTTCTTTACTATAGTTCCCAACAATCACAATGTCAGGTCCCGGCAAGGGAACCATTTGTTGGCACAAGAGCAGACCCAGGGTTCAATGCTTAACAACGCACCAACAAAACCCCCACTACCAGCCTTTTCGATGACACCTACGAAGTAGGCGAAGTATCACCCGAGGTAGAAGCAAGGGGAGTTACAGGACGCAGGTGTCTGTAACCAAGATGGGACAAATATTTGTGATAATAAAACTTTACAGGGTATTCTATTAACACTTAGAAGATGGCATGCATTAGTTTCCTAACCTTATTAACATAGCAAAACATACCCAAGAATAGATTGGCGCAGTAACAATAAATGATTATATATCCTGAGCACTTAGCACTAAGTTAGATCTAACATTCATTTATCCTTAACACAATTAAATCACTAAGAAACAATAGATATATCTATCATACATAATAATCAAAGCACTAAGCAGATTCATAACATAAACAACACAACACAAAGAAAACCAAAGACAGAAGATATATGTGGTTCACCCTAGTGTGCGGCTACGTCCACCAACCACTTCATCTTTTTTATTATTCATCAATCTCTTACATTCAGTTACTCCTTTGCACTAAGACACATAGTCGAGCTTCGCATAGGACAAGAGATCTGTGCACTGAGCACCAAATCCTCCTTCCAAAACTAGGTCAAGGCACAGAGCCAATTCTCTATCAAGCACAGAGCCTTACTCACATACATTCCTTGGCACAAATCCATTCAACCTACTTTCACTTAGCTCCACAAACTACTCAAAAGCTTCTCAAAACAACACTACTTCTACCATACATTCTTCTTTTATTTATACTTTTACAAACCCTTACAATAGGGCCAAACATGGGAAAACCCCATGAGCTGACATCCCATAACCCATTACAAAAATCCTAAATAACCCCTTACAAAGCCTATGAAATTAGTGAGATCTGCGATCTCAGCTCCACCTGGGTGCTCCTTCCTCAACCAATGTGTCAAAGTCAAAAAAGTGTTCCAAACTTGACCAAGGTTTCCTCAAAACTTGGTCGAGGTCCAACACTCATCTCCCTGATCTAACTAGATCACCCTCATTTTTAAAATCCGGGTCGCTTCTTGGTCAGCTAGGATTTTTTTACGTCGAGATTCTAGGGATCTTAGAGATTCCCTGGAGGAGTTGAAGAGGAACCCCACATCTTCCTCTTGATAGATGGCCTCGATTTGTTCTTCTATGTTCTATAATTCCCTGTCCTCCCTCTACCTTTTTTCCTTGGCCCAGGGAATAGTTAATGATTTGATTTTTTAAAGGTTGTCTGCAAAGTGTACACCCACTGGAGAACTTGATTTGGGGTCATATGACCTCCAATTTGTCTGAACCAATTCACAAAAACGCTCATCTGAAATCCATGAGGCATTGAATTTAAAAGGGGAAGGGGGTTTGTTTGGCCCTCCCTCCAAAGCAAGCCAGATTAGGGAGTGATCTGAGATGCCACCAACACCCATACATTACTTCACTTGGAATTTTTCCTCCATTAGTTCTTCAACAACTAAGAAACAATCAATTTTCTTTTCCACCCTTGCATCCCCTGATCGCATATTTCTCCAAGCCGTATTAAGCTTCCTAGGGGTGATGTCCAACAACCCATTTGTTGACATAAGGTGAGTGAACATAGAAGTGAGATGATCCAGACATGCTAAGGGACCCCAAACCTCAACCACCCCTAAGGAGAAATTTAGATATCCCCCCAAGATTAAATTTTCAGCCTTCAACAGCTTGAGTTTGAGAATAGATTCCCAAAAAAGTGTTCTGTTGAGATAGGGCCCATAAATGTTCAGAATTATGAGTTATTTTCTGAGTCCCTCCAAAAATATATCAATTCCTAAGAAATATTTGATTTCCTAGGAGTTTAGTAATTTGATCAATCTAGTGCACCAGCCCATGGCTAGACCTCCAGATCTACCTGAAGTAGCTATGCCCACAAAATGCGAACCTGGGAGCAAAGAGGCAAGGGTAGATGAGATTGATGAAGAATTTACCAGTGTTTCTTGGAGAAGAATAATGTCTAGTTGTTGAGTGGTAATCAACCATTTCAGGGTGGATATCTTTTGTGGGATTTCTAGACTCCTGCTGTTGAAAGGGAGAAATTTCATGGGGTAACCCTCCCAAGGGCATGCATTGCTCTAAGTGCCCCAAATATAGACTATTGGCAGCCAAATGAAATATCTAGTCACGCGCGAGTTTGAGCCTTGGAAAAAAGGGAGGTGCGCCCACGACCTCACTTTAGTGAGCCTCTGTCGGGATCAAGACCAAGTCTTGCATCCTTTGTAGTGGGACCTAAAATGGTTCGATTCCTAATATGGAAGAGGATGGAGGGTTCCTCCGAAGATTTAGAGGAGGGGTCCTCAATCAAGAGGGGGGCAGAGGAGAGTGAGGGAAGTAAGGGAGGGTAGAGTGGAGTGGGAAAGAGGCGTGGCCTTCTGGGGAAGGGAGGAGTGGAGGGGCCTTAGAGGTGGGGGGCTGTCTATTTTTAGGAATTTGAAGGCCTGCAAAGGATCCATAACTGATAGATGGATAGTGTAGTGCAAATTCAAAAATGATTCAATGGAAGGCATCTGAAGTTTACACGATGAGGTGCTTGTTCCCAAGCCTAGGGTAGAACCCATCCAATATCCAGCTGCTCTGAGCCTATTTCCACTCCGTGTGGACACTATTTTTCCCCCCTTGGGGTTCTTCCTGGAGAATGTTGAGAGCCTGAGGTAGAAGAAGTAGTGGGTGAAGTCGAATCCAAGGGAGAAGGCTCACGATGAAGATCCACTATTGCGTGGGGTCAAGAGGAGGAAGAATGACCATGAAGCGACTGAGGGAAGTCCTTTAGTATGTGCCCATGGGCATGACAATGATGACATTAGAAAGGAATGCCCTCATATTCAAGGATTTATGCCCTAGTGTGACCCTGATATGTGATGTTTAGTTCCTTCCGCAACCCTCCCCTAACTTTTAGAGAGACCAATATACAGGCCAAAGACATCTCCCCCGACTCCCTAAAAGTGAATTTAGCGTCCAAATAAGTGCCCAACGAATTATTGATTTCTTCAAAAACCTTCTAGGACCATAGGTGGGGTGGGAGCCCAGGCATGCAAACCCAAATTGGGAAGGATTCCACTCGCTCACATACCATATCGAAATTTGGATCCCATAGCTTGAGAAGGACTGGGGATGATTCGATAGACTAACAACCTGAGAGGACTCGAGAAACTTGGGATGGTTCTACGAAAACAATTAGGAACCATCCCTAGATAGGTGATGAATTTGAGGAGGTGCAGGTTGGGCCGACCCCTAGTTGGAGTACACCCAGAATTTGAGATTTTTCTCACTAAAATGCCTCCCGTATACCTTCCCCACCACTGATTTATCCTCTAATTGAAACAATTCAGCCATAGAGAGGTCTTCACCCAGAATGAGGTTTAATGAGTCTGAGACTTCACCAATACACTTGTTTCGCTTCTTGCGCATGTTCGAGGTGTGAGTGTCCAGACCCTTAGCATAGCCAATATGATCTAAATCCTTGCTACTGTCATCACCTATGCAATCCAATCCATTCAGTTTTGATGGTGGAAGGTAAGATCCAATGAAGCCTGCTAACGAGCCTCCGATAATAGCTTCAGAGAGAAGACCCGAGCCCACGTCTGGGAAAAAACTATACTTTTGGAAATCAGGAGCTGACCTAAGAGAGTCAAGAGGAAGCAGTTTCGCATATGTCTCCTCCAAGGGAGGACCCCGACATGAAGGAGAGAAAATATGGGGTTTTAGAAGAAAAATGGAGAAGGAGGATACTGGGGAGACCCAAAAGGGGTTGGTCTCATTAGGTGAGCTACCAGGAAAGATAGAGGAGGAAACCCCTGCTGTTGTTGAGGCTCCCACTTGCTCAAGAGTGTTGAAATGAGGAGCCACTTGAAACCCTTGAGAAGTAGCCATGAAGGTATGGTTGCTAGCTTATATATGAAGGGAAGTAGGATCTTGAGCCGTGAAATACGTCGGATATCAAGACAGGGGAAGAATAGATGTTGAGGTTCCTTCAGAATTCCCCCATAAGGAAAATACCTTGGACTCTGACAGGTTCCTGGAGGAGTCAAGAGGTGGGATGCCACCTGTAGGGAACCAGGGTAGGGTTTCTAAAGGGTCCAGCGAATATTCCACGTCCTCATCATATGCTGCCATGGACCTAGGGAAGGTAGACTGATGGGGAGTAAGAACCAGTTCTCTACCACTAACTAGAGGATATCTTCGGTCACCGCAGAGAGAAACACACACAATTAAGGAGGGTTATATGTGTTGTTGCGGAAAAACCGAAGAGATAACATCCTATGGGTCACACCCCCTTTATTAAGAATATTAATGACAAGGCCTTATATATTTTTGGGCCCACCATACACACACGGTGGAATTCTTAGAATCCTAGTGTGAAGAAGGAACTTATTGACCACTTGGTTGACTTGTTTTTTGATTCCTTGAACAAAATTGGAGTCACCTCATTTGCCAGTACATATTTCAAATATTTGAGGGACCAATATAGGTTTCATTTGCAAACAAACCCTAGGTATGAGTGTCCTCTAATAATTCCCAACATTGAGTGAAAGAATCTATTGAAGGATGAAAAGGAGAAGACAATGAGAAAAGAAGGAAAGATGCCACCTGGACTAGAAAGGTATATCATATTTTGAATTTAATATGCTGAATTTTCTTATTTCTATATAAAAATTGCAATATATAACCTATTGGAAACTTTTCTAGGCTCCCAGACATGTCAAAAGCAACCAGGGCAAGAGTAGAAAAAAATGGGTAGCACAAACTTGGCTAGAGTGGTTACGTGAAACTAAAAGCATGAGTTGTAAGTATGAAATAATTAAACCATATCATTCCTCTAATCATCCAATTTTTATTTAATTACATCCAGTAAGCTAAATTTGAGATCTTGTGCAATGTGGGGGTCTCAATTCAAAATTGCAACCAGAGAAGAAGACCTCTGACTCAATTTCAAGAGTGGCTTTCAAGTCATGGTTGAACACCGAAAAAGCATGGGGAAAACACAATATTCCCCTTTGAACGACATCGTAAGTAAAATCAGTGGACTTTAATTGTTTATTACTTGTAAAATATATTCATGATTTATTTCACCCATAATTGAATGTGTCTTTATATTTTAAGCAAGAGATCAACAACAATTATGAGGCCAACAATGGACAACAACCCCATGATAGTGGAGTGCAGTTCGATGATGGTGGTGTGAATACTGAACATGATGATGGAGTGCATCCCAATTATGGTGGTGTGCATCCCAACCATGATGATGGAGTGCACCCAAATGATGGTGGTGTGCAACCCGACCATGACAATATTATGGCTATAAAATCAAAAGTACGGATTAATAAAATTATTAATATTTACTTGCAGATGGTGTACTTATAAATTTTATTGTTTCAATGGTAGAGCATGTAGATGAGAATTCTTAGTGAGAGTAGGAACACATGGAAGGAGAACCAATGGTATTGACTACTCAACCTAGTAAAGAACATTTTAATGATATTTTCATTAATGAACTCTTCTATGAATAATAACTAACCATATCAATTTAACCCTTTCTGTTATTGTAGTTGAGGTCCCTCAACAACAACCTACACCTCATGGAGAGTACCCGACTAGACATACAACGTGTTAGAGAATCCATATTGAATCAACACCAAGAGAGGTCCCAACAACTGAGGTGGATCTAGACACGGATGAGCCAATCAACAGATTTATGAAAACCAAAAAACAAAAAAAGAAGTGATTGTATATATTATGATCAGAAACATGTATAATGAAAACATATTTTGATGATAAAATATATTAATATATATTTTTTGTTTCTACCTTCTTATGGATGTATGTTATATGCTTTGTATGTACAAAGCCACATAGCTACACATACATTATTTCTTTCATTTACCTTTAATTTTTGTTTTCTACTTTCTATTCATGAATCATACTATACCACTTTCAATTATTTTCCAGTAGATAAATTGGGTATGGGGAATTGAGAGTGATGCAAGGGGGTGAGGGGCCAAATAATCTTCCACCTTCATGTGGTTAGCCCTATTCAACAAAGAATAAATTATTCCACCTTCATTGAGGTATTCCACTTTAGTCTTTCGAGAGTCTTATACATGTCGATATGTTTGTTTATTTATTTAATTATTATTCGACCATATAACATTTTATTCTTTGATGATTTATGTAGGTCTTCGCAATGGAAATGAAACCAACAACTATACTATGTGTGATGTGGTTGTACAAGCAACCCATGTTAGGCTATGTGGTGAAGTGGATCTTACCACTACTCTTGCTGAAGAAATATGAATGGAAGTAACTAATATGTTTTGGAAGAAAACATTGGACTACAAAGATGTTTATTTTAGACACATTTCATGTTTTTCTCATGGGAGATCAAAAACAAATTTCCCACAGGCTAGTGTGCAAAGTTTTATATGCTACAACTCTTCCCACGGGCCTGTGGGTAGAGTTACCATGCTACAACTTTGCCCATGACCCCATGGGAATATTTGTAGCGTGACAACTCTACTAATAGGAATGCGGGAAGAGATGTCATGCTATAAGAAAATTTATGAGAATTCTTTCAATGATTTATGTGATGTATTTTTGTTTAGTAGAATCATCCATCAATGCTACTCAAAATATCCCATTACGAAAAATTTCAAGTAACATTTTTGGAAATACTACTCAAAGTGTTGTGGGAAAACTTGTAAATATCATTTGGTTACTTGTAATAACTTTGTAGAAGGACAAGGTTAGGGAAATGGTTCTGTGTTAGATTTTATTTGGATATGTGGGGTGTTCACTTTAGACTAAAAGGATCTCCAAATTTTATTACCTTTTATCCTTTTTTTTTTTTGATCTAATTTCTTATGTCTTATTTACCAATAAAATCCACACTATCACAATGGGTTGCAATGGAATATAATTACAGGCATAAGGGTGGCCATTTTTTTGACACTTAATGCAATTCTTTGAATATTCCATGCCATCTTAACATAGTGTCAACTACCACAATCTAACATAGAGAAACTTCGACCTAGTAGTTTATGTTCCACCATAATTACCTCCACTCTCTTTGTCATGCACCTCCTAAAGGATGACTTATACATTATGATCTAGAATGCATTAGTTTAAAATACTATCTATGGAAATATTATATAGGTTTCCTATGGTGAACTTGTATTTTTCATAGTAGATAATCAATCATATTCATTGTTTATGTTCATAAATATTTGGTATAGAACCCAAATTGAGGAAATTTGTGATTTATGTGAAATAACCTTGAACTGCTTCCACCCAAAATAGATTTCGATGTGGAAATTCATCCAAAGTATCCATATTTTACACATCTATGCCCACAAGCATGTGGGAAGAGTTGCCACATCTCCACAGATAGGCCTATGGGTATATTTGTAGAATATACATCTCTTCCCACATGTCGGTGGGCAGAGTTACCACATATTTTTCCACGAGACCATGGATAGAGTTGTAACATCTACAACTCTTCCCATCGTCCTATTGGAAGATATGCTACAACTCTAGCCACAGTCCTGTGGGAAGAGTTTCCACATCTCTTCCCATATTCCTGTGGGTAGAGTTTCCATGTGGGAGGAGTTGTAGCATAGCAACTCTGCCCACAGGCATGTGGGAAGAGTTACCACATCTCTGCCCACAAGCCTATGGGGTAGCATCTACAACTCTTCCCACATGTCTGTGGGAAGAGTTTCCACATCTCTTCCCACCAACCAGTGGTTATAGTTTTAGCATATACAAATTTGTCCACAATCATATGGGTAGAGATGTAGCATCTACAACTTTGCCCACCGGTGTATGGGCAAAGTTGCCACATCTTTTCCCATGGGCATGTGGATAGATTTTCCATGTGGGAAGAGTTATAGCATGGAAACTCTGCTCATAATCCCGTGGTAAGATTTTCCATGTAGTGAACTTAGATAACTAAATTTGGAGGTATATAGAAGAAAATTTTCCATTAGGTCAGTTTCTATTATTTTGGTCTCTCAATTTGCAAGATAGACTTTGTCTCTTTTACACAACGACCACTTTTGTGTTTGCAAATGAAAATCTAAATATGTAGATAGGTGTAAAATTATCTAAGACACCCTCAGAAACTTGAATCACTCAAATTGCAGGCATGTAAAGACCCGGGTGAGCATTTTGGTGAAGCCTAGTGTGCATTTATGCACAAATGAAAAAATTACAATTTAAAAGAAAAATAAGTATTTTGTTCAATCAAGTATTCCATTTTAGTCTTTCTAAAGTCTCGTACATGTTGATATGTCTATTTCTTTATTTAATCATTATTCAGTGATATAACCTTGTATTCTTTGATGATTTTTGTAGGTCTTCGCAACGGAAATGCAGCTAACAACTAGTCTATGTGTGATGTGGTCGTACAATATCCTTCCTCATAAAGCTCATGGATGTAGATAGTTAGTACCCATTTTTCCATTTTAGTTAGTGTCTATGCATAGTTGCCAATGATTCATGTATATTTCATCACTTTACCAAATTTTGGGAACAAATTACCATAGTATACAGTCTTTACGGTTTACAACAAAGACACTGTCTTGTCACTTGTAAATTGCAAATTACCAAAACCATACATGGGCATGCATTTCCATTAGGTCGCTTTCTATTATTTTGGTCTCTTAATTTACAAGGTAGACTTTGCCTCTTTTACACAACAACCACTTTTATGTTTTCAAATGAAAATCTAAAATGTAAACATGTGTAAAATTATATAAGACACCCTTAGAGACTTGAATCACTCAAATTTAAGGCATGTAAAGACCTGGGCATGTAAATGAGTGAAACATGGCATGCATTTCTGCATAAATACAAAAATTACAATTTAAAAGAAAAACAAGTAATTTTCTCAATCATGTATTCCATTTTAGTCTTCCTAGAGTCTCATACATGTTTATATGTTTATTTATTTATTATTCAGTAATATAACCTTGTATTCTCTGATGATTTATGTAGGTCTTTGCAATGGAAATGCAACTAACAACTAGCCTATGTGTGATGTGGTTGTACAAGTTCCTACCTCATTGATCTCATGGATGCAGGTAGTTAGTACTCATTTTTCCATTTTAGTTAGTGTCTCTACATAATTTCCAAAGATTCATGTATATTTCAACCTTTTACCCAGTTCTGGGCACAAATCACCCTACTATATAGTCTTTACAGTTTACAACAAATCCACAGTCCCGTAACTTGTAACTTGTAAATTACCAAAACCATACATGGGCATGCATTTCCTTTAGATCACTTTCTACTGTTTTGGTCTCTCAATTTACAAGGTAGAGTTTTGCCTCTTTTACAAAACAACCAATTTTATGTTTGCAAATGAAAATGTAAATATGTAGACATGTGTAAAATTATCTAAGACACCCTCAAAAACTTGAATCACTCAAATTGCAAGCATGTAAAGAGATGTTCATGCATTTTAGTGAATATTAGCATGCATTTATGCAAAAATGCAGAAATAACAATTTAAAAACAATATAAGTATTTTGGTCAATAAGGTTTTCCATTTTAGTTTTTCTAGAGTCTCGTACATGCTCATATGTCTGTTTATTTATTTAATTATTATTCAGACATATAACCTTGTATTCTATGGTGATTTTTGTAGGTCTCCACAATGGAAATACAACTAACAACTATCCTATGTGTGATGTGGTTGTACAAGATCCTGCCTCATTGATCTCATGGACACAGGTATTTAGTACTCATTTTTCCATTTTCGTTAGTGTGTGTGCACAGTTGCCAAACGTTCATGTATATTTCAACCCTTTACTAAATTCTGGGCACAAAACACCCTAGTATGCATTGTTTATCTTTTACAACAAACACACAATCATGTAACTAGTAACTTGTAAAATAACAACACCATACATATATTTTTCTTCCTAGGGCGTGCATTTCTCATTATGCGATGGCGTGCATTTCTCATTATGCGATGTTTTCTTCAATTTTTGTGCATTTACAAGACAAATTTTAGCATTTATGCACAACTGAGGGTTTTTGGTTTTAAAATACACAACTAAACTATGAATAAATGTAAAATGATAAAATCCAAACTCCACAATTTGAACCATTCAATTTTGAGGTCATATGAGTCTTAGGCATGCATTTTACAATAAGACAGTTTTACCCTCCATTTTACAAAAAGTTTGGAATCTTGGTTCAAGGTAGAAGTCCTTAGTCATTTTAAAATGCACTTTGTATGATATATATATATATATATATATATATATATATATATATATATATATATAAACCTCACCCAAAAACTTAGATAACTAAATATGGAGCTATATAGAATCATGGGCGTGCATTTCCATTAGGTCATTTTCTACTATTTTGGTCTCTCAATTTACAAGGTAAAATTTTATCCTTTTACATAGCAACCACTTTTTTGTTTGCAAATAAAAATCTGTATATTTAAACATGTGTAAAATTATCTAAGACACCCTCAGAAACTTGAACCACTCAAATTGCATGGGTGTTAAGACATGGCCATGCATTTTAGTGAAGCATGGTGTGCATTTCTACATAAGGGCATAATAAATTACAGTTTAAAATAAAAACATGTATTTCTTATGTGTGACTATGCACTTTTAGTTGTGGGGGCTCTAAAAAGCTTGATTTAGGGTTTTATGCAACAATAGAAACCCTAATCCTAATTATCTATATCATCATATATCAAGAACATTTTCATTTATATCTGGCTCAACCTGCTCCCTATATCCAATGTAATTATTTTTTTTTTTAACTTTATTATACGGACATCGGACCTTCGATGCTAGTCTATTACATTTTTTATAGGACTTGGAGCTCTCATGATTCACCACTCCTATGGATGTTTCCAACCATGGAATCACACATCCAACGAATCCGTCGTGCCATATTTTTGGATCCCCAATGGATTGTGCACTGTAGAGCATCGCCACACCGATGTAGGCCATCGATCATAAAATTACAATTTACATGGAATCTGCATGAGCTTTCTGACGGTACTTACGTGTGCCTATGTTGTAGTAACAACTATTTCCATCGGTAAAAATATGATGGGTTTCCTAGTGATGGTCTCTTGAAAAATGTTACATGGAAAACCAGTGCGTTGCAACACCGACAATTATATGATGGTTGAAATTTCAACGACTATGTGTGATGAACAATTATTTTGTAAAAGCTCCCCATAGATTCCACATGGCATTTTGGTATGTCGGATATCCGAAATATTTTTAGTTCCATCGAGAGTACGATGAAATGGGTTCGACTAATAGATGGAAATTGGGTTTGTCAGAAGCTAGACAAGAGTCCATCGATTGGGAGTTGGAAAATGAGCCAAATGTACTAGTGTCCTATTCACAATTAGCTTAGATATGAGCTTGTATATCATGTTACAATGAGATACAGGTTTGAAATCCTTGAAGGAGATAGATTCATTTTTAATAATAATTAAGGCTAGGTGGTTCACATTGAAGGAGCCCAAGATTCTACCAGAACGTTGGGATTCTTGTACCACTTTCAACAAATCATCCTTGACTAAGTCATAGAAACTAATGAAAAATTAAACTGAGAGATCACCTGGACCTTGACTCATTTTTTTTTGAAAGGATGATAATGTAGACATGAGATATTATTCCCTGACCTCATTCTGGAGGGCCTCATTCATTTCTATGTTGATATATCTAGGAAAAATATTGATTAACTAAAGGATATCCTCAATAGGGAACCCTATGGACTCCTTAAACGTGTCTGAGAAAAAGTCCTTCCCAACCTAAAAAATATCATTGAAGGAAGTGAAGAGATGACCATTTAGGTCCTTTATTTCCCAGATAGAATCAAGGTTCTTTCTATAGTTCAAAAATCTTTGAAACAAACTTGTGTTGTTATCCCCCTCGTTAAGCCAAATTGCCTTACTTTTGAGACACTGCTGAGTTTCTTCATAAGGAAACAGGTCCTACCTTTTCTTCAAAAGAGAATTTACAGAATACTGGTCATCCTCAGTGAAAAACATACCCATCAACTTATCTACCATAACATAGTTGAATTTTGATTCGACATCAAAGAGAAGGGACTCGGATTTTTTATTGAAAACTATAGCCCAACATTTTATGGATTTTTTCACCCTTCCAATATTATTAGAAATTTGTTGCATATAGGATCAACCATTTTCCTCTACCAAGTGAGACCATAAGGATGAAATCAGGTCTTTTTACTCTTTCTCTTGGATCCAAGCATGGTTGAATTTCAAAGGGGATATAGGATTTGGTCCTTTCTTTTCAATATTTAAAATAATGGGTAAAAGATCTGAATGTCCCCCCAACGACACCCAATATTTGATATACCAATGTGTGTCAAGTTTCAAGTTAGACACATGTGTGCGCGCACGTGCACACATACACACATACACACACATGTATTGAGAATTAGAGTAATTCTCATTCATTCCATTCATTCATTCTTGGCCATTCATTATGGGTCATTGAAGGATAATATCCATCATTATACCATTACTGGAGAGTGGATCTATGGAGCTTAGAGTACCCTAAAAAATACTTGGTGGTATGGGATGAGGAAGTAGGTTTTCATGCCTGTGAGAATGGGAATGAAGAAGAAGGTTGTTAGGCATGTGGGCATTAGGTTGAAGAAGTAGGTTTTTAGGCTTGTAAGCATTATCTCTGGGTGAGAGAACTGATGGGTGGGTGTTTCAATTCTAGAGAAACCTTGTGTTCCAAGAGCTACGGTGCTCAGATAATTCCTTTGCAACCTATTTATGAAGCCCCATAAGGGAAGTGGGACAACCAAAGGAATGTTGAGTAGAGAATGGGTACACTTCCTAGGGTGGGATAGGCATGTGGGGAATGAGAGGTTGTGAGATAGGAACTGCTACTAGAATTGGCACCAAAACCTATGTCCTTATTGTGTTACTAGTTAAACTGTTAGTTTCAAACCTTTAAAGAAAATTAATGCATACATATTCTTAGAAAAACATAAATTAATCAATGGCTCATACACATATTACACAAAGATTTATGCTGGAAACCCTTAACCTGGAGAAAACCAGTATTCCTTGGTGTCTCACCTCTCAACTGTTAATTGTATTAATTTCACCATTCGCGATAAAAAGTATACACAATATAACATGTATTTTACAAATACCAAAACCCTAATACCTTAATCCAATATTAATTTAGAAAACTACTAAAAATAGAGAAAAATTATAAAATAGCAAAAACCTCCTAAAAAAAATTTGAGGGGATGATCTGAAGGCTCCAAGCAATAAAGGGGGGGGGATCCTAGCCCCCATAGGAAATTTCCTAGTGCACACAANAAAAGAATATAACACATACCCAACCTTCTCCCACTTGTTGTTTTCTTTCGATACAGGGGGTCACATGATTACATAGTCAACAATATGGGGAAAAAATTCCCATTGTTTCTCTACACCAGGAGAACTTCTCAGAGCTCATCAACTTTGTCAATGAATTTGCAACATTCTTAAAAGTGACAACCTTCTCCACCAACACCTTCTTGTCTTCAACCATTTATCTCACAAAGTGATAGTGAACATCAATATGATTTGTATTTGAATGTTAATCTAGGTTCTTTGCTAGGAATATTGCACTCTGACTGTCACAATACAACCTTACTTCTTTTGGTACCAACCCAATACCTGAACACAATCTATGTAACCATATTTATTCCTTGCTTGCCTAAGTGGCTTCCATGTATTCAACTTTTGTAGTTGAGAGTGATTTCTCATCCAACTGATTGCTCCTCCAAATAGGTTAAACACATACCCACTTGTAGATATTTTTCAATCCATATGTCTAACCCAATTTGCATAAAAAAAACCATGTATGTCCAACACTCTGTCCAAACATGGTCTTATTTGGAAACACAATCCATAACTAGAAGTGCCACACAAATACCTGAAAACCCTTTTTATTGTTGTCCAATGATCCTTCCCTAGTTTTGACATATACATGCTCAAAACTCCCAATGCATGTGCAATGTATGGTCTATTACATACCATTGTGTACATCAAATTGACAATTGCACAAGAATATGGAACATGGGACATGTCCTCTTCCTCTTCCTATGTCTTGGTGTAGAAATTTAATGACGAAATCAACAAGATAATATTTTGTCATACACTTAGAAACCTAGAGATAATTGTCATCAATGAACTATGAAATGTCTAAACCCACATTCAGAAATTACCATATGCGGAAATACACATTGCTAAGAAATTTAACAGCGAAATAAACACAATGAACAACATTCAATCAACCTGAATAACTCGAAAATTTAGGAAAATGCTAGGGAAAACCCCAATGTGGGGAAACCCAATGAGAGAGAGAGAGAGAGAGAGAGAGAGAGATCTTATTATTCAACTTCAGGAAAATGCATATCAGCAGCAATCACAATTTCTAGCCAAGAGAAAAATACCTCACAACACCAAAAACTGTCCAAAAAATCTGCCTTGATTTCCATGCCCAAAAAGTTCGTACATCTGTACAGATTTTCCCTTTACAACACAGCAAAATCTATTCCAATCTGTTGTACGAACATCAACAAATTTATTCCTTCTTCACCAATAGAGAATACTAATACAACCTCGAAATCCATGCAACAAATATTCCTCGATTTGCATTCCCTCATGACTATTGTACAGATTGTATGGACTGTACGAATCCATACATTACTACCTCTCTAATAGTAGAAATTTCATCACTCACAAAATAGAAAATCCTCCTTGGGATTTGTGCCCAATGTCTCTTGGGAAATACACCCTCTTTGCTTCCCTCTTTCCTCTCTCAAGCTTACTCATAAAATCTCTCTCAAACTCCTCTTGTGTCTTGCACACTACCTAATGCATTCTCTTATAATCTAAGAAATGACCTTTAACCTCCCAAGTGTCTTTTCACCTTCCCCAACCCTAAATCCAAAGGCCAATATCTAATTTTGCCTTTACAAGATGAAGGGCCATCATTCATTCCCTCCATAAATAAATCACTTAAAATATTAAAGTACATTTCACTTTATTACATAAGTGCACTTTATGAAATAAAGTCACTTTAATATTATAAGATACACTTCATTAAAAAGTCACTTTAATAAAAGAACGACTTTATCACAACTTTATAAAAACCCATTAAAAAGTCAAGTGTCTAGTAGTGTAGGTACAAGGTAACTTATGCATACAAGACAAACATGAAGAGTACCTCCCGAGCTAAAAATATAACACTCCCTCTTAGTGAGGGATGTACTCGTTTCCATCTCCATCATCTGGTCCCATCACACTGTGCTCAATAGGAGCTCCCTCTGAACTTGGAGCCATCCTCAACATTTGCACATAACTCAAACTAGAATATCTTCTCTTGACAGCTACTTAAAACCCTAAGCTCCTTGGAGAATCCACTCCACCCTGAGCATTGGTTCGACCACACCAGTTGAGCCTCTGGCCAGTGCTCAGAAGAGACTCTCTCTCTTCTCTCGGAATGCAATACTGAATCCTTGGGCCCACCGCAGTCTGAGGAGAATCCTCATGCTCCTCATCTGACGTTGAATCATACCTTGAAGGTTGTCCTCACAACATATACAACCTATCCACCTGATGACCGATCACCTGCAGTTCCATCGGGTCCACTCCCTCCCTGTAGATAAAGATATGTTTCCTCTTGAACAATGTACAATATCCTACATCCTCTAAGGATGAGACTGTGAGCAATTTAACCCTCAACCTTGGAACAAAGAGAACTCCATCAAGCTCCAAGAATCCTCCATACTCGAGTCAAAATCTAACCCTTCCAACTCCACGTATAACTCGCGCCATATCAACTTCATTTACCACCTGCCGGTTAGGAACTATCTCTATTGTAATTAGGAATATTCACTAGATTCCCGTCATGTGGCAAGAGGCTCCACTATCCACAATTCATCTGATATCACCCCCAAATCCTCCGCTACCGACACTGGAAACTAGTGTAACCAAAGAAAATTTATTTTCATACTTGGAAGTAAAGTCCTCCATGGATTATATAACAACTGTCTCAAACCCCTCATGTTCCTTATTCTTCTTCTTCCTCTCAGGACAATGAGAAGCAAGGTGCCCCAACTGGTTACAACAATAACATCTAAATTTACTCAAGTCCCTCCCAGAGCTTCCTTTCTTCTTTCTCTTTGCAGCAATCACAACATTCTCATCAGCTCCATATGTCTTCTATCCATTGCTCTGAGATCCTTCTCATATCTCCTCTTGAGTGAAATTATCCCACAGTCTGCTCCAATCTAAAAGATGCTCACGACCCAACACACACTTCACAAAGACTTCCCATTCCTTAGTGAAGCCTTTCAAGGCTATCCTCGCCAACTCTGAATCCAATATGACCTCTCCAACTACAACCATCTCATCTTCCACTTGAGCTACCCAGGTAAGATAAGAAGAAACACTCTCCTCCTTACCCATCCTAGTATCATGCAACTTATCCTTCAAGGCCATATTTCGGTTTTCATTCTTCACCTCAAATAAGTTCTTAAGTGTATCCCACATCTCTTTGGTTGTCTTCTTCTCAGCCAAGTGTGGGATAAGGTGATCCTTCACCCCATCCAGAAAAATCCTATGAGCTTTGGCCTCCTTGACCTCATGCAAATCCAAAGTAAAAAGATCTGTTGTGGGAACCACAACAATAGAACTGACATAGTTCCAAATCTTGTTCTCCTTGAGAAAAACTGACATCCATACCTTCTACTACAAATAGTTGGAAATTCCATCCAATTAATCCCCAAATCTAATACATGCAACCATATTCCCTCACAGCTCAAGGAAAACAATCACAATTTCCCCCTTCAAACTTGCCCAAAAATCTCACTGCTCACTGTCACTCAAAGCCCAAGCTCTGATGTCATGTAGAAATTTAATGACAAAATAAGCAAGCTAATATTTTGTCATATACTTAGAAACCTAGAGATAACTGTCATCAATGAACTCTAAAATGTCTAAACCCACATTCATAAATTACCATATGTCGAAATACACATTGCTAAGAAATTTAACAGCGGAATAAACACAATGAACAACATTCAATCAATCATGAATAACTCATAAATTTATGCAAATGCCAGGGAAAACCCCAAATGTGGGGAAACCCAATGAGAGAGAGAGAGAGAGAGAAAGAGAGAGAGAGAGAGATTATTATTCATCTTCAGGAAAGTACATATCAACAACAATTACAATTTCCAACCAAGAGAAAAATACCTCACAACACCAAAAACTGTCCCAAAAATCTGCCTCGATTTCCATTCCCAGAAAATCCATACATCTGTATGGATTTTCCCTTTCCAACACCTCGAAATCTATGCCAATCTATTGTACAGACAACAACATATTGCTTACTTCTTCACCAATAGAAAATACTAACAGAGCCTCAAAATCCATGCAACAAAGCTACCTCGATTTGCGTTCCCTCCTCACTATTGTATGGATTTATGGACTATACTGATTCGTACATTACGACCTCTCTAACAGTATAAATTTCAGCACTCACAAATCATAAAATCCTCCTTGGTATTTGTGCCCAATGTCTCTTGGGAAATGCTCCCTCTTTGCTTCCCTCTTTCCTCTCTCAAGCTTACTCAGAAAATCTCTCTCAATCTTCTTCTCTTGTGTCTTGCACACTACCCAATGCATTCTCTTATAATCTGAAAATGACCTTTTACCTTCCAAGTGTCTTTTCACCTTCCCCAACCCTCAATCCAAAGGCCAAGATTTAATCTTTCCTTTACAAGATGAAGAGCCATGATCCATTCCCTCCAAAAATAAATCACTTAAAATATTAAAGTACATTTCACTTTATTACATAAGTGCACTTTATGAAATAAAGTCATTTTAATATTAGAAGGTACACTTCATTAAAAAGTCACTTTAATAAAAGAACCACTTTATCACAACTTTATAAAAACCCATTACAAAGTCAAGTGTCTAGTAGTGTACGTACAAGGTAACTTTTGCATACAAGACAAACATGCGGAGTACCTACAGAGTTAAAAAGCTAACACTTAGGGCACTAATTTGTAGATAAACTTACACCTACATGAATAGGAACCTTGATTGGTTTACTTTCCTGCATATTAAATCTCAGTAACATCATATCAACATATTTTCTTTTATTGAACCGGAGTTTCATGTTTATTCGATCTCTTTTAATCTCTATTCCCAAAATGAAGTTAGCATCCCCGAGATACTTCATGTCAAATTTGGATGATATATGTGACTTCACCTACTTGATTACATCCATGTTGTTTCCTACCAGCAACATGTCATTGGCATACAACACTACATAAATGAAGTGCTTACCAACCTACTTGGAATATACACAATGATCAACCCTACTTCTCACAAATCCTAGTCCAAGGTTGTATGCGTCAAACTTTTGGTACCACATCCTAGGTGATTTCTTCAAACCATATAGTGAATTATTTAGCTTACAGACCAAATCTTTATTTCCGTTCACTATAAAACCTTATGGCTGCTTCATGTAGATTTCTTCTTCTAGATCCCCATGTAGGAATGTTGTCTTCACATCCATATGTTCTATTTCAAAATCAAATGTAGCAACAACATATAAAAGAAATATAATAGAAGTTAACTTGGAAACAAGAGAAAAAATTTCACCAAAGTCAATTTCCTCTAGCTAGGAATAACCTTTTGCTACTAACCGAGCTTTATATTCCTCAACTTTTCCTTATACATTCAACTTCTTCTTAAACACCCATTTGCTACCATTGTCCTTTCTTTTAGTTCAAAATTCAACTAGATCTCATGCCTCATTCTTATCCATGACATCCATCTCTTCAACCATGTCATTCTTCCATAGTTTACTATCCTCTAAATTTACTGCTTCGCTGACAGTTATGGAATCATCATCAATAATAGATAAAACAAAATTAGCATGAAAATCAGGTGGACTATACCTTTTTAGTTTCCTTTTTTCTCTCATTGATCTCTTCAATACTGGTGTATGAGGTTCTTATTATTATTATTCATCTTCTTCCATTGATTTAGATATTGCATCATCCAAATCAAACTCTATTTTGTCAAGTTTTTCTTTCCTTGGTAGGAATTCTTGTTTGGGAACATATTTAACCTCTCTAAAAACAACATCCCCACTATAAACAACCTTCTTAGTTTATGGGTTCCAAAGCTTATAACCTTTCATACCATCTTTATAACCAATAAAGATACATTTTTCGGCTTTATTGTCCAACTTAATCTTATTTTCCTTCGGATTATGTACATAAGAATCACAACCAAACACTCTCAAATGTTAAAGAGAGGGTTTCTTACTAGTCTATACTTCATGCATATTTTTTTCCACCAACACTGATGAGGGTGATGTTTTTATCAGGTAACATGCAATACCCACTTCCTCTACCCAAGATTCTTATCCTAACCCAACACCACTAAGAATGCTCCTTGCTTTTTCCATCAACATCTTGTCCATCCTTTCTACAACCCCATTATATTGACCTGTGTATGGAGTAGTATTCTTCCTTTCTATAATACAATTCTTACAGAACTCTTTGAATTCATTCCCATAAAATTCTCCACCATTATTTGTCCTCAACACCTTAATTTTCTTCTCTGTTTGATTTTCTACCAGAGCCTTAAACTATTTAAATTTATCAAATACCTCATATTTCTTCCTAAGAAAATAAACCCATGTGTTCCTTGAGAAATAATATATGAATTAAACATAATACACATATTTACCTAGTGATGGAATAGGCATAGGTCCAAATACATCAATGTGTATCAACTATAAGATCCCCTTTTCTCTTGTAGCACTGGATGGGAATCTTTCTCTATTTTGTTTACCATATATGAAATGTTCATAGAAATCAAAATCCATGGTGCAATTAGACACACCTTCAACCATACCTTTACCATGTAGTGATCGAAGACCCTTTTCTCCAATGTGTCCAAGTCTTTGATGCCATAGCATCGTATTCTTTCCAAAGACAATATGGATCTTGTCTTGTTTATTTCTATGCTCATGGACAATAGTATTGTTACATCGATGAGTATAATTGTTTTCCTAAAAATTATATAGAGTTCCACATCAAACTCCCCTAATAAACACGATTTCCCCTCTGACCATATTGCAAGTTTCCTTTCCCAATAAAGTATCCACACTTGCATCATCCAACTTACTTACATATATTAGGCTCCTAGCTAGATCTGGAATGTGCATAAATCTAGGGAGAGTTCTAATCATTCCATCTTTCAACAACAACTTAACCATTCCATGTCCCATGATTCTGGTTGTCGAGTCATCTCCTAGGAATACATCACCACCATTATACTTTTCATATTCACTAAACCACTCCCTATGAGGAGTCATATGAAATGATGCACCTGAGTTGATCAACCACACATCATGATTTTCATGTGTACCTGTAGATGTAAGGTAAACATCGCCTCTTTCTTCTATGGAGGTTTTCTCTTCTGTGGAAGAGGCATCATCAGATCCATTTTCTTTATCAACTTTATTAGACCTACAATCTTTCTTATAATGCCCAACTTTACCACATTTCCAACATTTACTCAAATATTGTCCTAGGGATTTAGATATACCTTTAGATTGAAATCCCTCCCCAAGGACTTATTTGTATTCCTATCTTGGGGATTAAATCTTACAAATAAAGCATATGTGTTATGACTATCCATGCTTTTCCTCCTCATCTCTTTCGATAAAAAGGATTAAACTAAATCCTCATACTTCAATGAAAATTGTGTGGTACTACCAATTTCTACAACCAGATTATCCCAAGAGTTTAGAAAAGAACATAACAAATTAATACACTTATGTTCTTCTTCAAGCGTAATATTAATAGATCCAAGTTGACTTACCAAAGTATTGAAGGCATTTATATGATCTATCATAGAAACTCCATCTTCCATCCTAAGACGATACATCTTCTTTCAAAGAAATAACTTGTTTACCAAGGACTTTGACTGATACAAATTACCCAACTTTTCCCATAGTTCCTTGGCTGTAAATTCTTTCAACGCATTCAATAACATTGAATCAGCCAGGCAAAGTCGAATCATACTTCTTTCTTTTCTATCCATATTCTCCCAATATTCTTTCAACATGCCAATAGATTGAGTACTAGTAGTTTGTGTAACAATAGATAGTGTACTAGTAGTTTGTGTACCACTAGGTCATGTACCATGATCCACAATGATCCATTGTTCTTTGTCTACAAGAAGTTCCTCCATCTTGAGCTTCCATATCTCAAAGTTTTTATCATTGAAGCTATAAATATCGATTCTATAATTTCTTTCCATTATCTTTCAACACATGAATCACCATTGCAAAGCTCCCACTGAACCCAGGTTTATCACAGACCCAAGATAAACTTGATCTATCAAGACCAAGCCAAAACCTCAAAAACAAAGGCATCCCCCTGAATCTAAAAATTTTCTTTGATACCACATGTCGGTTTTAAACCTATGAAGTAAAGCAATGCATATAGATTCTAAGAAAAATAAAAACTAATCAATGGCTCATACACATGGTACATAGAGATTTATGCTAGAAACCCTTAACCAGGGAAAAACCATCCTTCCTTTGTGTCACACCTCTTAAATATTCATTGTATTAATTACACTATTTGAAATAAATATATATACACAATATTTTAGGTATTCCATGTCTACCAAATCCCCAATCCCTTAATTCAGGATTAATTTAGAAAAACGCTAAAATAGAAAAAACGCCCAAAAATAAATTTCAGGGTGCTTCTTTGAACCCCATTGAATTTACTCTGCCTCCCGGAGAAAAAAAATCTATGTAACCAAGGGGGGATAATAGCTCTCCCCCCCCCCTCCCACCAGGTAGAAAAGTGCACACGTCACATAGAGCACTACTAGGGAGGGATCACCAAATGGAATCGTCAAATTTGACGCACCCCCCCCACACACACATGCAAAGAATATAACACCTACCCAACATAAACCTTAGTGGGACTGGTGAGATACCCTTTTATCTGGTGGAGTCATAGCCTCAACTCAGGGGTGACCCACTACTAAGAGATGATGAGTAGTGGGGTCTATGGTTGGGAGGAACATATGGGGTATGCATGCAATTGGTGATTCCAACTAAAGATAAGTGTATTTTATGTTCTTATGTTTATTTCTTTGTGGTTATTTGTGTTATTTGTGTTATGTTCTATGTGTGTAAATTTATACATGCATTTTGAGTTGTTAGACTGTATTGTTTCGTACATATGCAAGAAATTTAAATTAAAAACAAATGGAATCAGAGAGGAAGAAGGTTGTGTGGCATGCCCCAACTTGGGTCTAGGGATGTTACCATGTGGTATCCGAGCTCAAGTTTCGACATTGAGGATGCATGGGTTGGATAACCATGGTGAGATATATGAATTAGATACAGGGCATTCTAAAGTT
>JASDQU010737269.1:309870-339945 GCA_032191745.1 Picea mariana
TTTGAATAATTTTGAATGTACATTGTATATAATGCACTAAGAACAATGCATAAATAAGGGGGAGGGGAATGTAATACCCCCAGGATGAACCCCAATTGTAAGTATACATATGTTTTATAGGATGGTGAGCCAAGATATTATGGTCCAAAGTGAATGTGTATATATATGTTTTGGCTTGAGTTCCTGCTTGATTGTTAAGACAAAGAGCCTAGATGAAAAAAGACCAATGATCCTATCATTGTAATATGTTTAATCATTCATATTATTAAAAAAATACATCAATGTTGCAGATCAGGTCTGACGAAAGAGTATGGGGAGATAGGAATCCACAAGAAGGAAAGGGGGCTAAGGGCTTAGGAAAAAGGGGATAAGTGAAGGGGGCTTAAGCCAAGGGAATAACATATATATATATATATATATATATATATATATATATATATATATATATATATATATATATATATATATATATATATATATAGATATAGATATAGATATAGATATAGATATAGATATAGATATAGATATAGATATAGATATAGATATAGATATAGATATATAAGAATTAGTGTAATTCTCATTCATTCCATTGATTCATTCTTGGCCATTCGTTATGGGTTATTGAGGGAGAATATCCATCATTATGCCATTATTGGTGAGTGGAGTTATGGATTTTAGAGGACCTTGAAAATAATTGGTGGTATGGGTTGGGGAAGCAGGTTGTGAGGCTAGTGAGCACGAGAATGAAGAAGTAGGTTTTTAGGCATGTGGGAATTGGGTTGAAGAAGCAGTTTTTCATGGTTGTGAGCATTCTCTCTAGGTGACAGAACCGTTGGGTGGGTGTTGTAATTCTAGACAAACCTTGTGTTCCAGGAGCTATGGTGCTTAGAGACTTCTTGTCTGACCTGTTGTTGAATCCCTGGAAGGGAAGTGGGATAGTTGAAGCACTGTTGAGAAAAGAATGAGTACACTTCCTGGGGTGGGATAGGAATGTGGGGAATGAGAGGTTGTGAGCTAGAAAATGTTGTCGGAATTGGTACCAGAACCTATGCTCTTATTTTTTTACTAGTTAAACCTTAGTGGGAATGATGAGAGACCCTTTTCCTTGGTGGAGTCATAGCCCCAATTTGGCGGTGACCCACTGCTGAGAGATTATGACAAGTGAGGTCTATGGATGGGAGGAACATCTAAGGTATGCACGTAGTTGGTGGTTAACAGTAAATATAAGTGTCTTTTATGTGATTATGTTTATTTATATGTGGTTATTTATGCTATTTTTGTTATGTTCTATGTGTGTAAATTTATACATGCATTTGATGCTGCTAGACTACATTATTCTGTACATATGCAAGATATTTAAATTAACAAAATGGTATCAGAGAGGAAGAAGATTGTGTGGCATGCCCCAAAATGGGGTTGGGGATGTTAAAATGTGGTATTAGAGCTCCATTTTTTACACTGAATCGGCATGGGTCGAATAACAAAGTGATGAAGTAGAAATTTGCAGAAATTAAAATTTTAGAGGTAGTCTGCAATTTGTTTGATAAAATTGTTGCAGTGAAATTGGGGGAAATTTCATGGTTAATTTGAAAGAATCGAGCTTGAGAATTAAAAATAATCAATTTCAATCTCTAATTGAGTAAATTTGGGCCTATAGAAAGGAAAATTCTAGAAGTTAAAGTGCAACCATGATGTAATTGGAAGAAAATGGGTGAGATTGGGAAAAAGCCTTAATTTTTGTAGTGTAATTTATGGAGATTTCGACGTGGATGAGTCAATTTTTTTGTACAGAGGATGAATTGGTTCTTATAGGATCAAAATTGGTCATACTAAGATTAATTATAGAGCTCCAATGGTGGACAGAGAAATAACTATGAAATTGGGAATTTTTGGAAATTTTTGAAAATAGACAAAATTGGAAAACTTTGGGTATTTTTTTGTACGGTGACGTCAGCATGACGTGTGGACCACATGTCAGCTGACGTGGCAAAGGGGTGATGTGTAATTCCATGTGGGAAGGTACATAATAGAAATTTGTAACAGGTGTGGAAGGTGGTAGGTGAGGTGGAGCCGCGGTGGCGGGTGCCTACCTGTCCGACGAAATCATGAGTTTGAGACCATGCAACCCTATTTGTAGGGGGTCCCACGGTGGTTTTGGAAACCACCGGGGGGGTGCAATGAACATGAGACCATAATTCAAAAGGATGGAAACTATAGTTTTACATTGTGGACCCACCCCCCTATGTTAATGGTTGATAGGTCGAGGGGCCTGTGATACAATGGTGGTCGTTGATGTCGATCGTGATCATTGATCAATACCAAAATATTCATCATTGGATCAAACAAGTGTGTAAGTATGCACACCAGGGAAATGGGTGTTGGATGGGGCCTAGCCATCCCTATGAACCAATGAATAGGTGCCACATGGAAGCAAAGCTATGGGGTCGAAGGATAGGAGGATGTGTGTGTCAGTGGATGTAGGGAAAGAATAGAAAGAGCAGGGAGAAGAAGATGGAGGATGACGAAGAAAGGAAAAGTGGGTAGGGGGGATGACATGAAACCACTTCGAGGTGCCATATGGACTCAAGATTCCATTTCAGCATCCTAGTCAGCAAAATATAAATAAAATTCTCAGAAAATAGTGGATTCTGATAGAAAAATTCAGTATTTTTGTGTCATTAACTTGCATCCCATTTTTGAAGGCCTAATCAATGTTTTTAGGAAAACAAAAACCAAAAGAACAATGTACCAAGGTACACATTGTCTTTGAATCTCAAATGAAAGAGATTGGAGAGATATTTCTAGAAAGATAAATTATTCTTCAAACATAACCTATATGAGGAAGTGATAGGACAAACAATGCAAGATAATTTTTGGATACCGGTTCACTCTAAGGGCCATAACCTCATGCTCAAGGATCGGAATTGGGAATACGATAATTATATTGAATTTTATTGAGCCATATAAGACATCCATGGAGTTAAATGAAGATTCTAGGTACCTAAAAGTGCACAAAAGGAGCCATAGGGCACCTGTATCCATCAATGCTAAAAATATAAATTGGACTTAAACTTGAACAAGCTATAACTAGAAATATGGAGCTCAAATGAAGGTGAAACTTGGTAAGATTTTCCAAACTAGTGTCATGAAAGAACCCAGTTGATATCCTATCAAAAATCTAAAGAGAAGGCACAAAGATGCATGGGCATAGATAAAAATTGCACCTGTTTGAAGGGTGTGCAGAAGGAGAAAATGGATATTGATCAAATGGTAATAAATTTCTTCTCAAGACTCAGAATTGAGAAAGGGAGCAATCATTGGAAAGGTATCAGATGGAATAATCTAGCTATGCACTCATAACTATGAATTGATCAACATAATTCCTAGTAACTCAAAAATAAATTTTCAAATATTAAGGTTACAAATAGGATAGAGAAAATGCAAAGGATATCTACAGATAGGAGAAATAGGGAAAAAGGCTGTTCTTCAAATGTGAATTTGATTGCTTAAGGAAGCTACCTAATGAATAAATATAGACTCAAAGAACAATATGGAATAATTCCAATGGAACTATAGTTTGGAAAACAAATTCTAGATGAAAAATATTCATACCAAATGGGGGTGTTGAGTAAGGAGAGACAATATACAATCCATGACAATGCATGTACAACAGGTACTCATGGAAATACAAAACATGGAATCATGAAAGGTGGTTGATATAGCAGTGAAAGAGTTTGTACCTAGTACCAAGGATGAACATAGACACACAAGGAAACAGTGCCATGTCAAGAATGCTTCACAAGGTAATCAAAATACAAGAAGGAATAATGCGAAGATATGAATCTAGGTGTAGCCATGAAGGCTAGGGAATCCAAGAATATAAAATTTTGTAAAAGGGATTTCACTATGAGAAATTAACTTTTTCCAATCAGAGTGCTCAGTGGAATTAGGTTGCAAGAGTAAAGTATTCATTAGATGAAGTAATGAAATTCAATTCAATCTAAAGGATGCCAATGTAAAGATAAGTAATACATTGTGGCAAACATGTCCTAAAAGGGTTGATATGTCAGGATACTAGTATTCTGATAAAGAGATTTAATGCATACATGGAGATAAGGTGCACCATCTCCATGGACCAACAACATATTTATGGAGTAATACCTTCATTATTGTTGTCAGAGTAGTGAAGTGAAAGCATGGTATGAATGTTATAATTTCAGGGGTGATGTAATGAAGGTGCATGCATGTTAAAGAGTGTCAAAAGATGCATGAAGTGAAGAATTATGTGCATAATGGTTGTATAAGTATGCAACCATACTTCTTGTAATGGTATTACATAAGTATAAGTGTATTCTAGACTTAGATAAAGTTTGGTAGTAACTGGAGATAGTGGAAAATGTACCATTAGATGGATTCCAAGCTATTCATAGTCTTTTGAAGCATTCAAAGAACCATGAAAACAATAAAAAACAAGAATGAGGATCCATATAGAGAATGTTGGGTGTATTTCAAAGGCATTGAGTACACTCCCAAATTATAATGGGATGAAAAGACAAAAGGATTCAAGCATGAAGGTGATTTTCTGGGGGGAAATCAATATGGAACCATGAAGAAGAAAATGGTTCTATTCTTTCCATGGAAGGAAAAAGTTATAGAGCCTGGGTATAACCCATATCAAATAGAAGGAAGCCATCGGTGTTACTACAGGGGGGTAAAATAACTAGTGGATTTCATGATGTCAGGAATATCGACCAAGGAAGTCAAGTTTGAGGCCATTTGGTTAAGGAAGGGAATAGTTCAAGCAACCATGAGAGGTGAAGCATTTAGAGAGGGAAAGATGAATCAGTTTTGTCTAGTAAAGTAAATGGATGTTGAATATCCAAAGTCAATAAGAGACCATGGATGGAAATGTAATTTGGTCATGTATGTGTTGAGTTAAAGGGATCCAAGAAGAGATGAATGTTGAAGATTAATATCAACATAGTATATGGCTGAAAATGAATAAGTGGTCAATAGTGCTTTGGCTAGAAAAGTGCTCAGGGAAGAAAAAATCATGTGAAATGATTATAATCAGAGCAAAAAAGGGTACATGAATCCAGTGAAACTTGAGGGAAACTAGGAATATCAAGAAAGTTGCAAAGGAAGAAATAGGTTGTTTCAATTGTTGTAGCAACAAATATGATATGGCATGTTACACATCCATACATAGCACATGAATTTTGAATGCTTATGCATTATAAACATGATAAGGATGCATTATTAGTGCATATAAACATGCATTAGTGAATGTATATTTGTTTATATGTATCTAACATGTTGAATAATACAAGTATTCTACCGTGATATATATGAATATGAATGTTGAGAATGATGTTTATTGTGCCAAGAAGGAGGGAGTTTATTTCTTGGATGAAAGTGTTGATGATGATGTTGCTCAATATGGAAGTCATCCATATGAAGGAAGCAATAGGAAGATGAAGTGTCAATTAATAGGTTGGTGAAGGAGGCATCGAAGCTCCTACTCATGCCAACTAATAAAGTAGGATCAAATGCATTTAATGGAATCTTTGAAGGTATGAATTGTATGTATTTATGTTGCATAATTTCTTAAGAGAATTTAGGTAAGAATTCCCTCAACCAGAAGTTGTTTTATAAAGAGATATTATGTATGATTTAAATACATTAATGGAATGATATACCAATTGGATGGTAAAGGCCGGGGGCTTGTGATAATACAATTTTTTTTTTATCTTTTGAATGTATACATGTAAAATAATATCATGTCATGATTTTGTTGGTTATGAGTTAATAACCAAAGAAAGAAAGGGGTATGACCCTATTATAGAGATAAATGCCAGTAAATCTAGTCACGTGTGAGACCATGGCATGGTTGGTTATGGAAAGGCTATAGTGCCACACAAGTATCCAATGATCTTCCTACTTATAATTAATGTTTGGACTGCAACCTTTTTCTTAACACAAAATATCACCATAGAATTATATTCTTGGTGAAGTGATTGGGTCGAAAAAGAAAGAATCCAAATTGTTTAACATGTAATAGGAGGTGTATGGATGATGTTTCGAGGCATTGGATAGACTTACCAATTCACCAAGGTGAGATACATGACTTAGATATAGGGAATTTTGAAGTTGATGCAAGGGTGCATTGAATAGTATGCATGAATAATCATGAAAGTGTGAAAGTGGTAGATTTGCAGTCATGCATGCTAAGATAGAGTTATGTATTCTTGAATGAATCATGGAATTATTTTTGGGGAATGAATGCATATACTATATTTCATGGAAATGATCATGAAACAACTAAAATGTTATGGTTATTACTAACTCTTGAAGTGGAGAACATTTCAATAGTTGTTATATATTGCAACAAAAGAGTTGTAGGTTAAAGTAGTCACGTAAGGATGGACTACATGAAATATCTATCTGGGATACAAAGTAATGAAAATAATCATGGCTAAGAAAAAAGTATGGTTGTTGATAATAGAAGTGCAGGGAATGATAATTCCATTCAAGTTAAAAGATGAATAGATTGAAGCGATTAAATTGTTAAATGCAAACAATTTTGAGATCACTTTGTGAACTTTTGTAGCTATTGCAATAAAATTACATTGTACATGAGATAATGACAACCTATTTGGATAAATGAAAGATATAAGTATTGCAATAAAAGTGGTCTTAAGTATGGAACTGCTGAAATCCATGTCGCGGAGTCACTCAAGGAAAGAGTGCCATGTCGAGAATTCTTCACAATGTGATCAAAATCTAGGAAGGAATAATGTCAATATATGAATCTATGTAAGGTACCAGATCTATTATAATAGTACAAAAAAATAAATATTGCAAAGAATAATAGTGGAACAACACAATAGATGAAGCCACAACACCAAAATAATACCTTTATTGATAGGAAATAATGTTCACTTTCCTCTTCGAGGGGGGAACCTACAAAAAAACAGCTCTTTATTACAATAATTCTCAAGGAAAAAACTTATCATGCCCTTGACTCCTATTTATACCAAAACTGTCTACCAAAAGAAGAATCTAGATGAAGATCTTATAGAAGAAGAAGCTTCTATCAGGTCTTCTTACATTTGACTTATTCTTCCTTATTACTAGGCCTTATTAATGTTGGCCTTTATTACATGGAAAATATATTATTCTACCTACATGAGGGGTTAGGGAAGTTAGGTCCCTAACATTCCCTCCCCCTTAAAAAACACCTTGTCCTCAAGGCTTGAGATGAGGAAATTGTTGCAGAATGGTAGTTGGCTCCCAGGTAGCATCTGCTGGAGTTGTATCACTCCTCTGTACTAACACTTCCTTAATGGCGCATTGATGAATATGACTCTCACGTTGGTCCAAGACTTCTTGTGGCTACAACTAGATGGAGCCTTCTTCATCCAACTCGGGAAGAATTATTTAAGTTTAGCAATTAGTTCCAATCACCTTCCTTAAGCAGGAGACATGAAAAATAGGATGGAGCTTTAGAATGACTATGAAAAGTTGATTGATAGGACACCTATTCCATGCGCTTGAGAATTGTATAAGGAACATAAACTTTGGGTGCTAGTTTCTGACAATGGTTAGCCTTGAGTGAAGTCTGCTTATAAGGTTGCAGTCGAAGAAACAATTGGTCCCCTTCAGCAAATTGACATTCTGAGTGAACTTGATCTGCTTGTTGCTTCATGTGATTATGAGCCATGACCATATTATTTTTTAGGGGATGGAGAATAGCTTCTCGAACTGTAAGATTTTTTTCAATCACCTAAACCTTTGAGACACTGGGCATGTATGAGACAACTGAAGGTGGATTTTTTCCATATACTGCTTCAAAAGGAGTCATGCGAGTAGTTGTATGGCAAGAATTTTTGTACCACCATTCAACTTGGGGTAACCATTGATCCCACTGGTTTTTCCTTCCATATGCAAAACACTTCAAATATGTTTCCAAACTCGTCGACAAATTTAGTTTGACCATCAGTCTAGGATGATAGGAAGTGCTAAGATGTAATTGGGTTCCCTATAGCCTGAACAGTTCTTTCCAAAAATTACTAGTGAAAGTGGGATCTCTGTTAGAAACAATAGAATGAGGCATGCCATCAAGCTTGAAGACATGGTCCATGAAACATTGAGCCATGGTGGAGGCGGTAAATGGGTGTTGAAGAGAAAAAAAATGAGCATAATTGGAAATATGATCAACTACCACCATGATGACTAACTTATTTCCGGATTTAGGTAAGCCAAAAATGAAATCCATAGAGATATCCCTCAAAATAGCAGGTGGAATTGGAAGTGGTTGTAGTATGTCAGGGGCATTGACTGTTTATCCCTTGTTGTGTTTACAAACATCACATTCTGCCACAAAAGTGTGAACGTCATGTTTCATACCATCCCAGAAAAAAGAGTGTTTGACCCTGTCATAGGTTTTGGTAAACCCTGAGTGCCCACCTGTGGGTTTAGCATGAAGCTCAAAAATCACCGTGGATTTAAGTTGTGATTGTTTACTTAAATACAAATGGCCTTTGTAGTCAAGCTCATCATTATGCCAAGAGTACCTTGGGGAAACTGGAGAATTGAATTGCAATTATTGGATCGGATGCAATATTTTGGGATCTTGCAACCATTCCTAAAGAAAAGCTTGGATCCAATCTGGTACAATGAAGGAGAGGGAAAAAAGGGACCCTTCATCTTCATATTTTCTTGAAAAAGAGTCAACAACCACATTTTATTTTTATTTCTTGTAAATGATCTCATAATCATATCCAAATAGCTTAGTCACCCAATTTTGTTACTCTAGGGATGAAGGTAATTGCTCCAAAAGATACTTGAGTCTCTAATGATTTGTCTTAATTTGGAAGGGTTTCCCCAATAGATAAGGGTTCCATAGATCCATTGCATGCATAATTGCCAACATTTCCTTTTCACAGATTGATTGGCCTAAATGTTTCTTTGACAATTGTTTGCTAGTAAAGGAAAAAGAATGACCATCTTGCATAAGGAATGCTCCAATTCCTCTCCCGGAAGCATCACATTCCGAGACAAAGGTCTTTGTGAAGTCATGAAGGGCCAGGACAAGAGTGGTGCACATAGTCGCCTTCAAGGCTTCAAAGGCATGATCAACTACTAGATTCCAAGTGAAAGAATTATTTTTAAGGAGAGTAGTGAGAGGCACCATAATGTTTCCATAATTCTTAACGAACTTGTGATAATAGACCGTTAAACCTAGAAAACCATGCAATATTTTGAGAGTATTTGGGCGAGGCCAATGCTTCATAGCTTCAATATTGTTAGTATCCACCTTGACACCCACCTTGCCAACAATATGACCCAAGTACTCGAATTTCGAGGATCCAGAAGCACATTTAGATTGTTTGAGGAAAAGTTGGTGCTAAGAGAGTATATGAAGAAATGGATCCACATGAGAAAGATGGGATTTCCAAGTTTTACTATAGATGAGAATATAATCCAAAAAAACTAAGACAAAATGACGAAGAAAATGATGTAAGACATGATTCATGAGACTTTGGAAAGTGGAGGGAGAATTACACAAGACAAGGGGAATGACCAAGAAATCATAGTGGCCCTCATGAGTTTGAAATGCAATCTTAGGAATGTATGTCTCTTTCATACATATTTGGTGGTAGCCAGAATGAAGATCAAGTATAGTAAAGAACTGAGCACCACTTTATTCATCCAAGAGATCCTCAATGATAGGAATGGTAAATTTGTCTTTGTTGGTGAGTTTGTTGAGGGCACAAAAGTCAAGACACATGCACCAAGAGCCTTCTTTATTAAGTACCATGATCACAGGATAAGAATAGGGGTTAGTACTAGGATGGATAGAGCATGCGGCGAGAAATTCTTGAACAATTTTCTCAATTTCATATTTATGGGTAAAGGGATGATGATAGGGATGAACATTTGGAGGAAGGATGCTAGGGATGAGAGGAATGGAATGATCGTGAACATCGCGGGAAGTAGGAATTCCCTGGGGAGTGGAAAAATAGCTTGATGTTTGGATAGGATGGATTGGAGGTCGGGAGGCATAGAGGGTGTCTCAGTGGCATGAATGGAATGGAGATGTGAAATAATGTCAGAATGACCTTTTTTGAGGAGATTTTCCATGTGATGGGAACTGGTGATCTCAAGTGAACTTCTTGTGATTCCTTGGAACTTATATTGTTGGCCCTCCTGGTTGAATTGCATGGTTAATTCCTTAAAATCCATGAGAATGGGGCCCAGAGTCCTTAGCCATTCAACACCCAACACAATGTCACAACCACCCATGTTGATAGAAAACATATGATATTTCATGTGGTAATGACCAATTTGGAGACAAATATTTTCACAACACCCCCCACATTTCATGGACATGTCATTGGTGATCATGATTTTAAATTTGTTGACTACTTGTATATAGAAATTAGTTTCTTAGGAAATGTGACAATGAATAAAATTATGGGTGCTTCCACTGTCAACGAGGATGATGACCTTTTGATGCTTAATTTAACCAATTGGATTAAGGGTTTGGGGAGCAGAGAAGCCAATGAGAGAATTCAAGGAAATGACCGGTTCAACTTCTGGGGGGTATATGGGTGGAGTCAGGTCAGTGGGTTCAGGTGACTCAGCCATAGGGGGAGCTTCGATCTCTTCTTCAGAAACATCCTTAGAGATGGCCATAAAAATATTTTGTTCCTTACACTTGTTCCTAGGAAAATATTTGGAATCACAATTATAACAAAGGCCCTTGAGTTGGTATTCAACCATTTTTTCCCGGGTTAATTTTTTAATAATGAGTGGAGTGGAAGGAGGAGTGGGAGTGACTGGTTTAGGATGAGGAATAAAGGAGGGTTTTTTGGTTTGAGAAGAGATGACCTATTTTGCTTCCTTATCTCTTTTAGTATCTTCCACCCAAATCTAAGGGTGAGCCATGAGGACATGGGAACGAATCTCATCCTTGAGGCCACTTATAAAGCATTCTTGGAAAAAAGCATCAGACATGCCCTCTATGCAGAAACACAATAGTTGAGAAGCAACTATAAAGTCTTCCACTATGCCATATTGTTTCCACTTTCTCAAAAAACCTAAATGGTGGGTGTCAGTATCAAAGTGTTCATAAAGTTGTGCAACAAATTGTGTCCAAGCCACATACCCTTAGTGGACATTTTTTATCCATTGCCATAATTTCCAACGTTCTTGATCTAGATGGAGAACACCATACTGTAGTTTGGTCAACTCATATGTAATTTCGTATGGAGAGAAATAGTGTTCCATTTGATTTACCCAGCCGATGGGATTCGAGCCATAAAATTTGTTCACATCTACTCGTGGAAGGCGTAGGTCACATTGAAAGTGATGGGGCTAAAAAAAGACTAGGAATTGAAGGAAGTTTCACCTTTTGGGTGCAAAGGTGGCTCAAAGGAGGTAAGGTATCCAATGATATTTAACTCGGTGTAGGTCTAGTCAATGAAGGTTTCAAGGTGGGTAGAGAGGTCATGTTTCAAGGTTTCCATTTTGGTCTTTATGGTGGAATGCATGTTGTTATTAATAGTGGTAATATTGGCACTGAGTTTCCTCACTTCCTTATTGAGGTGGGCTTCAAGGTCTTGGCTACGAGTGTGAGCCATGATTAAGGGGGGAACCGGAAAGGGGTGGGTGGGACCACACAAACAATGGGTTATGGGTGAAGTGTATATCAACAATCAGGGTGAAGAGGGGAATCCAATGGGGTAAGTCCCAAATAAGGGGGTCGGAAAGGGGTCAGGTCCACAGAAAAAAAAAAAAAAAAAATTGAAAAATGATAGGTATGTCTACGATCAGGGTGAAGAGAGGAATCCAATTGGATAAGGATCAAATAAAGGTGTAGGAAGGATCCACAATTTTTTTTTACTCCTATAGAGTTATACTTCGATCTAAAGAATATTGTAGTGTTGAAAATACCAAATTGATAATAGGAAAACATGTATAGTAATTTCACAACCAGAATGCAGGAGGTAAAGTTGCACGATAATAGATCTTGTATGTTCTATTTCAATTTCTGTCCCAAGGGTTAGGGTATTCAGGGTTTCTACAAACAAGGTTTTTCCCTGTTCTATAGCTCTTTGATATACATGTGGGGTCCAAAAGTAGTACTATGTCCAATATCTCACGGAAACAACTACAGAGGCTAGACCATGTCCTTAGCCATACTACCCGACTACCCATGTACTACAGAGTATTTTCCTGAGTGATTTTCTTGGTGGCACTATAGTAGTCAGGCGACCGATTGGTTTATCTACAGTCAAATGTTGTATGACATGCTACTAGTCGAAGGGATATCAACAGGGGTTACAAGGGTGGTCAATAATGTGCACTTAAGTACCACTTGTATTTCCTTCATGTATTCTTCCTCGACCACATATTTATGCACTAAACAATAGATCTTTGTAGCTTTAAGAAGTCGGAATACATCTCTACAATGAAAAAATTAACCCACAATTTTCTGCCAAGGGAAGTGCTCTAATGCCACTTGTAAGGTACTAGATCTATTACAATAGCAGAAAAACACAAATATGGTAGAGAATAATAGTGGAACAACACAATAGATGAAACCACAACACCAAAATAATACCTTTATTGATAGGAAACAATGTTCACTTTCCTCTTCGATGGGGAAACATCGAGCAGAGTAGTGATCTATTACAATAATTCTCAAGACAAAAACTTCTCATGCCCTTGTCTCCTATTTATACTAAATATATCTACCAAAAGAACAATCTAGAGGAAGATCTTCTAGAAGCAGAAGCTTCTATTAGGTCTTGTTACATTTGACTTATTCTTCATTATTACTAGGCATTGTTAATATTATCCTTTATTACATGGAAAATGTATTATTCTACCTACATGAGGGGTTAGAGAGGTTAGGTCCCTAACAATCTAGGTGTATCCATGAAGGTTAGGGAATCCAAGAAGATAAATTTTGTATAAGGGATTTCACTAGGAGAAATTCACTTATGATAATCAGAGTGCTAAGTGGAATCAAGGTGAAAGAGTAAATTATTCACTAAATGAAGTAATGAAATTCCATTCACTCTAAATGATGCCAATGTAAAGATAAGTAGTATGTTGTGGAAGACCTATCCTAAAGGGGTTGATATGTCAGGATACTAGTATTCTGATAAAGAGATATTTAATGCATACATGGAGATAAGGTACATGATCTGGACTTATGAGTGGAATGAAATGAAACATACATATTTAGAGAACAATAATAGAGATACAATGGAACTTAAATTCTATTAAATAAGAAATATGTTAAAACTATAAAAATGGAGAATTAAAACAATCTTGCTTGAATGGTGGTAGCTAATCTCTGAGAAGATATGTGGTGGCTATGCACATTCGTCTGAGCACATTAAAATGAGGTTTCCAAGCCTTTTTATCATCAAGAAGTAAACATAAAACCATATACATCCAAAAATCTAACCCTATGAGATGAAGTGCCAAAAGTCATGTGGGCCCCGATGGGGTAAGTTGGTACATCAACTTCCTAGGGTCGTAACTTTTGCATACGATCTTCGTTTTAGGCTCATGGTAGCCCATTGGAAAGGTATATCCAAGGACTACACATTATGCTATCACAATCTAAATCTAGCTACAATGTGACTATGGTGGGCCCAAAAAATGTTGTTTAGGGCCTCAAAATGGCCTCGAAAGTTTAGAACCTAAAAAGATAGAAACAAACTGCCAAGATAAAAACTATAACTTCCAAGATGAAATTTGTATGTGAGCCAGATGGAAGAGGTGGGTGGCCACTGATATACACCTGTATCAATCCTCCCTTCTTAGGAAGAAATGGTCTCCATTTCATTGAGTTCCCCCATCATATGAGGAAACTTCGACTGAATTTGGCCCCGAGTGAGCCACTTTCCTTGGTGCAGGTGTTGTCCCGCTTTGACAACCTGATAAATATGAAACTTATGTTGGAGATTTCCCTTACCTATGTGTCCACGATATGATTATAGGATGCATGCTCCATGCATTTAGGGTAGATCTCTGTCGATTTCAACTGTTCTTCTATCTCTGAGGTGTCCAATAAGGTTGGAAAATATGGCCGAAGGAGGTCTACATTAAACACTAGGTTCAAACCAAGGAAGGGGGGAATGTTGAGCTCAAAATCATTTTCATCCACAAACTTGGTGATGGTGTAAGGTTCATAAAAGAGTGAATGAAACTTTCGATGAGGTCCTATAAGGCATTCTTTCTGAAAGTGCCAACAAACTTTATCTCCCACCTGAAACTTTTGTGGAACCCGATTTTGATCATGGCATTTCTCGTACTTGGCATTGGACTTTTGCAAAATATCATGAACCTGTTGGTAGATGTGATATATTATTTCAATGAACCGGGTGGCTTTGTTGACTTATGTTTGTGCATGGGATGATTCTTCTTGTGTGGACGCAAGGGGTAGTGAAAAATCCATGAGACCCAATGGTTAGAATCCCAACCCCACCTGAAAGGGGTTGTGGTTGGTTGAGCTATGTATGGCTCTATTGTAACTATTCTTAACATAGGGAAGAAACTTATCCCATGTGCATAGATTCTTGGAATTGTACATGAACAAAATATACATGATCATCCTATTGATGACCTCAGTTTGGACATTCGTTTTGGGGTGGAAGGTTGTGGATTTGGTGAGCTTAGTTTTCAGTCGTGACCAGAGGCTCAACCTGAATGTGTTGAGGAACCATTCATCCCCATCGGGGATTATGGTTTGTGATATCCCAAAATGTACCCACACTCATTCGAATAATAGCTTGGTAGTGTCCTCTGTTGTGATGGTCTTATTGCAGGCGACCAGAATCGTCATCTTGGAAAATCGATCAACAACCATGAAAATAAATTCATTTCCCTGCTTGGTTGAAGGAAGGCCCAACATGTAGTCCATCGAGATGGATTCACAGGGCCTATCGGGAGTAGGAAGAGGGGTGTACATGCCTTGTTTCTTAATGTCCATTTTGGAAATGGCGTAGGTTGTGCAGGACTTGATATACTTGTTGACATCCTATCACAGTTTTAACCAATATAAATGTTGTTGCAGGACTGCCAATGTCTTCTCTATGTTGAAGTGTCTTGTCACCCAACGGTAGTGAGCTTCCCAAATCAAATTCGCTCGCTCACTTGATGGAACACACATATGGCCTAGATGGCGCAACATCCTGTGACATCTATGTTTATGCCTAACATTTGGTATGTAGTGGCAAAGTTAGGATCTCGCTCATATAGTTGGGACCATCCAAAGGTCTCATGTCTGCAAGAGTGTAGCACTGTGGTTAGTGCAGAAGCTAGAAGTCGGATGAGGAAGTCAATGACACGGTTGGTTCTCCCTATCTTATATTTGATGTTGAGATGGAACTACTGCAAGTATATGGACCACTTATGATGACAGTTATTTTGCAATTTTCCTTGTGTCTGCATGAACTACAGAGGCTTATGACCAGTGTGGATGACTGTCTCCTTCCAAGAATGTAATGCTTCCACTAGAGGTAGAATTGTACAATAGAGTACATTTCTTTGTCGTAAGTGGGCTACTTATGAACAATATCTAATAGTGTCTCACTGTGATAGGCCATGAGATACCCATGTTGAGTGAGAATTGTTCCCACAACATAGTCTGAAGCATCTATCTCAGTATCAAAAGGATGTTGCAGGTTGGGTAATGAGAGCACCAGGGTTGAGCACAAGTGCTTCTTCGAATCATCAAATGTTTTTCGTTGTGACTGTCCCTGCATGAATTTTTCCTTGCCACCTCCCCTAGTCACTTGTCTGAGGGCCCTTGAAATGTGGGATAATCCTAACATAAACCTGCGATAGAAATTGGCAAGGCCTAAAAAGCTCTGAAGCCTAGTGAGTGTGTTTGGGGTTGCACAGCCACGGATGAACTAGGTCTTGGTTGGATCGACATGCACCCCATTCTCATCAACAATGTATCCTAGGTACTAGACCTTGTTCACGTCAAAGGATCTTTTTTCCAAATTTTCATATAGCTTGTGTTGTCACAGAGTGTGCAGAGCTTATTGAATGTGTTGCAAGTGTTCCGCCCAATTCTTTTTGAAGATGAGGATTTCATCCAAATACACGACCACAAAATAATTGGTGAAAAGCCACAAGATATTGTTCATCATCCCTATGAAATTTTTTGGGGAAGTTTTCAAGCCAAAGGATATGACCAACCATTCAAAAAGACCTTCTTTGGACTTGAAGGTAGTCTTCCATATATTGGTCTGCTCTATTGGGACCTTGTGGTAGCCATATTTGAGATCATTCTTACTGAAGTATTTGTCCCACTTGAGTTTTCAAGGAGATCATCAATTCAGGGAATTGGGTACCAATTCTTGATTGTGATTTTATTTAGGGCCCGGTAATCAATGCAGAGTCTCCAGGACCTATCTTTATTTTACACAAGCACAATTGGGCTTCCACAAGGTGACGATTTTGGGTCGATGTTCCCCTTTTCGAGAAGCTCTTGGATCTAGTGCTTGATTTCCTCATTTTATGACAATGAGTAGTGATATATTATCCCACTAGGTAGCACTGCACTGGGGGTCATATCGATTGAGTGCTTGACCTAACAATGCCGAGGTACCCCAGTGGGTGAGGATAAGATGTATTTGTATTCCTTTGTGACCTTATCCACTTGCTTCTGCTACATGGAGAGAACTTTCATGGAGGCCATGGATCTAGCTGCAACCTTATGCTCACTTTGAGCATGAATCACGAAGAATACAAACTTCCCGGTTAGACAGATGACCTCCCTATGTTGCTTGGTAGAGATAAAGGAAATGAAATTAGATGGGACTACCTCTGGTATCGTGTATAATTTCGTGTCCAAAGTGATAATAACACTACGAGGCCTAGACTCATATACAACATGACGTTTCCATAAATAAGGCTGGCCCAAAAGAACATCACAAAATTCAAGGGGGGCGACATCACACAATACCTAATCTTTGAAATTCTTGATGATGTAGGCCAGGTGGAACTATTGGCTGATGTAGAGATCGCTCCCTTGGAGGAGCCATCCGATAGTGTATGGTTGTGGGTGTGGTGATGTCAAAAAATCCAATCACTTGATGACCTCTGTTGATATGAGGTTCTTCTGGCTACCACTATCAATGATGAAGTGCAATGGAGTACCCTTCACCCACATGTTTGAATGAAAGAGGCCCTCACCTTCCTCTAGTTCATCAGGTTCGTCAGGATGGACCTTGGTGGTGGTATCAATGGTGCCATTGGGTTCTGCATCAGTGACCCATATCTTTTTTTCTGGTTCTAACTCAAATTCATAGAATGCATCTAATTCATAGGATTTCACCTCGACCACCAACGACTTCTTTGAGAAACATCCAGTGGTGTTATGTCAAGGGATCTTATGGAATTCTCACCATTTCCTAGTGTCTTTATTTATATTCCCATTGTCATTATTTGTTTGTGGTTTAGACTGGTTGTCTTAAGTCTTTCCATCCTTTCTCTACCCTTTTTTATGTGGGTTGGGGTTGCCTTTTCCCCTCTTCTATTGTGAGGGGTTTGCAGACCCAAACTATCACTTCTATTTAAGATTCTGCTTGATTTTGATAGCATATTGATAGGCCGCGCCCAAGGAAAAAATGTCTAGAAACTCCATTTATGTCTGGGTATATCTATGTTGGTCGTCGCAGTACATGAAAACCAAATGTCTCTTAGAGTCTTTGATACCCAACTTGGTGCGCAATGTATGGAATACATTGGTGAACTCTGGAACTATTTGGTCCCTTTCATGTTGTAGTGTGGTCCATCTTGTATATAAGTCATCATAACTTCCAAAAAGGTAGTATTGTTCCTTAATAACATCCCTGAAGAAACCCCAAGTGGGTGCAACTACAAATAATGTATATCCCTTTGTTTCCTTTTTCTCACAGAAATTCTCCCACCAATATTTGACATGGGGTATGGCCTTGAGGAGTGTAAATGTAATATTTTCTTTATCAGAAAAATTGTGGACATAAAAATACCCTTCTAGAAGGTTTCAACATTTTTCTACAACATCCACATCTATTTGATCTTCAAATATAGGAATATAAAAATGTGTTTTCACCTTGAAGGGGGTGGAACCTCTACTTGAGGTAGATGCATCACATGTTGGTATGTATCGAAAGATTTGTGCAAAGATATACATCATCTTGTTCCTTTTTTGTGAGAGGGATTCCTTAAGAAATAGTTTAAATGGATATCATGACCCATCGTCTCTCTTTTAATCCCCCATGGGTGTTCGTTGGGTTCAATGATGTCGATCTTGCAAAGGCTCAACTGGTTCAAGTCCCAACTTCTTATACCATGACCTTGTTGGGGACATGCATAGAGAAACAAATGAAGAGTAGACCACTATGGTACCACTGATCTAGATTTATGAGCGGAATGAAATGAAACACAGATCTATAACATTAACATAGATATTCAAATAACAATAACAAAGATACAATGGAACTTAACTTCTATTAAATAAGAAATTTTTTGAAACTATAAAAATGCAGAATGAAAACAATCTTGCTCGAATGGTGGTAGCTAATCTCTAAGAAGAAATGTGGTGGCTATGTGCATTCGTCTGAGCACTTTACAATGAGGCTTCCAGGAATTTTTAGCATCAAGAAGTAAACAAAAAACCCTCGACATCAAAAAACCTAACCCTAGGAGATGAAGCACCAAAATTCATGTGGGCCCCGATGGGGTAGGTTGGTACATCAACTTCCTAGGGTTGTAACTTTTGCATATGATCTTCATTTTAGGTGCACGATAGCATGTTGGAAAGGTTTATCTGAGGACTACGCATTATATTTTCACACTCTTACTTTGTTTATTTTGTGACTGTGGCAGGCCCCAAAAAAAAAAATTAGGGCCTCAAAATAACCCCAAACGTTTTGGACCCGAAAAGCTAGAAAACAACTACCAAGATAAAAAAAAATGCAATTGCCAAGATGAAATATGTATGTGAGCTAGCTGAAAGAGGTGGGTGGCCACCGATATCCACCTGGATTAGTGCATCATATCCAGGKACCAACTACGTATTTATGGAGTAATACCTCCATTATTGTTGTCAGTGTAGTGCAGTGGAAGCATGGTATGAATGTTATAACTTTAGGGGTGATGTAATGAAAGTGMATGCATGTTAAAGAGTGTCAAAAGATGCATGAAGTGAAGAATTATGTGAAAAATGGTTCTCAAAGTGTGAAACCATACTTCTGGGAAGGGAATTCCATAAATCTAAGTGTATTCTAGAGTTAGATAAAGTTTAGTAGTAACTGCAGATACTAGAAAAGGTACCATTAGATGGATACCAAGCTATTCAAAGTCTTTTTCCGCATTCAAACAACCCTGACAATAATAAAAATGAGATTGAGGATGCATGTAGAGAATATTGGGTGAATTTCAAAGGTGTTGAGTACACTCCCAAAGTAGATTGGGATGACAAGACAAAAGGATTCAAGCATGGAGGTGATTTTATGAGGGGAAATCAATAAGGAACCATGAAGAAGAAAATGGTTATATGCTTGGCATAGAAGGAAAAAGTTATAGATCMTGAAGAGAACTCATGTCAAATAGAAAGAATCCATTGATGTTACTCYAGRAGGCTAGAAGCACMAYTGGAGTTCATGATGTCAGGAATATCGACTAAGGAAGTCAATTTTGAGGCCAATTGGTTAAGGAAGGGAACAGTGCAAGTAACCACAAGATCCAAAGMATTCAAAGAGGGAAAGATGGATCAATTTGGTACAGTAAAGTAAATGGATGTTGAAGATCCAAATTCAATAAGAGAGCATGGATAGAAATGTAATTTGATCATGTATGTGTTGGGTTAAAGGGATCTAGGAAGAGATGAATGTTGAAGATTAATATCAGCATAGTATATGGAAGGAAATGCAAAAGTTGCCAAGAGTGGTTTGGCTAGAAACAATCATGTGAAATTATTACAGTCAGAGCACAAAAGGGTACAGTAATCTAGTGAGACTTGAGGAAAACTAGGAATATAAAGAGAGTTGTAAAGGAATAAAGATGTTATTGAAATTGTTGTAGCAACAAATATGATATGGCTTGTAAATCATTCATACATAGCACATGAATTTTGAATGCTTATGCATTATAAGCATGATAAGGATGTGTTCTTAGTGCATATAAACATGCATTAGTGAATGTAGATTTGTTTATATGTATATAACATGTTGAATACTACAAGTAGTCTACTATTATATATATGAATATGAATGTTGTGAATGATGGTTTTTGTTCCAAGAAAGAGGGATTCTATTGCATGGTTGCAAGTGTTGTTGATGATGTTGTTGCATATGGAAGCCATCCATATGAAAGAAGCAACAAGAAGTGGAAGTGTTAATTAAGAGGTTGGTGAAGGAAGCATGAAATCTCTTACTGATACCAACTAATTAAGTAGCATCAAATGCATTTAATGGCATCTATGTAGGTATGAATTGTATGTATTTATTCTGCATAGTTTTTGAAGGGAATTTAGGTAAGAATTCCTTCACCCAAAAGTTATTTTATAAAGAGATATTATTGTATGATTTGAATGCATTAATGGAATGATATACCATTTATATGGTAAAGGCCAGGGGCCTATGATAATATAAAATTTCTTTAGCTTTCTAATCCATACATGTAACATAATAGTATGTTATGATTTTGTTTGTTATGAGTTAATAACCAAAGCAAGAAAGGGGTATGGCAATATTGTAGAGACAAATGCCAGGAAATCTAGTCATGTGTGAGACCATACATGGTTGGTTATGGAAATGATATAGTGTAACAAAAGTATCCAATGAACTTCCTACTTATAATTAATGATTGGACTACAACCTTTTTGCTAACACTAAAGAGAACCATAGAATTATATTATTTATATAGTGATTGGGTCGAAAAGAAATGGATCCAAATGGTTAAGCATGTAATAGGAGGTTTATGGATGATGTGTCAAGGAATTGGCCAGACTTTCCAATTCACCATTGTGAGGTACATGACTTAGATATAGGGAATTTTGAAGCCGATGCAAGGGAGCATTGAATAGTATGCATGAATAATCATGAAAGAGTGAAAGTGGTAGATTTGCAGTCATGCATGCTAAGATAGAGTTATGTATTCTTGAAGGAATTATGGAATTCCTTTTAGGGAATGCATGCATATACTATATTTTATGGAAATGATTATGTTAACAACTAAAATTTTATGATTATTACTAACTTCTGAAGTGGAGAACATTTTAGGAGTTGTTATATATTGCAACGAAAGAGTTGCGGGTTAAAGTAGTCACATAAGGATGGAGTACAGGAAATATCTATCAGGGATACAGAGTAATGAAAATAATTATGGCTAGTGTGCAAGGAATGATAATTTCATTTGGGTTAAAATGTGAATGGATTGAAGTGATTAAATTGTTAAATGCATATAATTTTGAGATCACTTTGTGAAATTTTGTAGCTATTGAAATAAAAGTGTGTTGTGTATGAGATACTAACAACCTATTTGGCAGAATGCAAGATAGAAGTATTCGAGGAAAAATGGTCTCAAGTATGGTGCTGCTAAAATCCATGTCGCAGAGACACTTAAGGAGAGAGTGCCATGTCAAGAATGATTCACAAGGTGATCAAAATCCACGAAAGAATAATGTCAAGATATGAATCTAGGTGTAGCCATGAAGGCTAGGGAATCCAAGAAGATAAAATTTTGTATAAGGGATTTCACTACGAGAAATTCACTTATGCTAATCAGAGTGCTTAGTGGAATCAAGGTGCAAGAGTAAATTATTCACTGGATGAAGTAATGAAATTCCATTCACTCTAAAGGATGCCAATGTAAAGATAAGTAGTATATTGTGGCAGACTTGTCTTAAAAGGTTTGATATGTCACGATACTAGTATTATATTAAAGAGAGATTTAATGCATACATGGAGATAAGGTCCATCATCTCCAAGGACCAGCTACGTAGTTATGGAGTGATACCTCCATTATTGTTGTCAAAGTAGCGCAATGGAAGCATGGTATGAATGTTATAACTTCAAGGGTGATGCAATGAAAGTGCATGCATGTTAAAGAGTGTCAAAAGATGCACAAAGTGAAGCATTATGTGCAGAATGGTTCTAAAAGTATGCAACCATCCTTCTGGGAAGGGAACTACATAAATATAAGTGTATTATAGAGTTAGATCAATTTTAGGAGTAACTGTAGATAGTGGAAAAGGTATCATTAGATGGATACCAAGTTATTCAGAGTCTTTTCCAGCATTCAAAGAACCAAGAAAATGATAAAAATGAGATTGAGAATGCATGTAGAGAATGTTGGGTGAAGTTCAAAGGTGTTGAGTACACTCCCAAAGTAGATTGGGTTGACAAGAAAAAATGATTCAAGTATGGAGGTGATTTTCTGAGGGGAAATCAATAAGGAACCATGAAGAAGAAAATGGTTCTATGCTTGGCATGGAATGAACAATTTATAGATCCTGAAGATAACCCATCTCAAATAGAAAGAATCCACTGGTGTAACCTACAGGAGAGTAGAAGCACCAATGGAGTTCATCATGTCAGAAATATAAACTAAGGAAGTAAAGTTTTAGGATAATTAGTTAAGGAAGGGAATAATGCAAGCAACCAAAAGATTTGAAGTGTTCAGGGAGGAAAATCTTAATCAGTTTGGTCTAGTAAAGTAAATTAACGTTGAAGATTAGAAGATATTAAGAGATAATGGTTGGAAATGTAATTTGGCCATGTATGTGTTGGGTTAAAGGGATCCAGGAAGAGATGAATGTTGAAGATTACTATCAACATAGTACATGGCTGGAAATGAAAAAGTGGCCAAGAGTGGTTTGGCTAGAAAAGTTCAGGAATAAACGATCATGTGCAATGATTACAGACAAAGCACAAAAGGGTACAAGAATCTAGTGAGACTTGAGGACAACTCGAAATATCAAGAGAGTTGCAAAGGAAGAAATAGGTTGTTGAAATTTTTGTAGCAGCAAATATGATATGCCATGTTAGACATCCATACATGGCACATGAAGCTTGAATGTTTATGCATTATAAGCATGATAAGGATGCATTCTTAGTGAATACAAACATGCATTATTGAATGTATATATGTTTATATGTATATAACATGTTGAACACTACAAGTAGTATATCATTATATATATGAATATGAATGTTGTGAATCTTGGTTTTTGTGCCAGGAAAGAGGGAGATGTTGTTGTTGCATATGGAAGTCATCCATATGAAGGAAGCAACAAGAAGCTGAAGTGTTGATTAAGAGGTTGGTGAAGGAGGCATGGAAGCTATGTATTTATGCTCCATAATTTCTGAATTGTATTTATGCTCCATAATTTTTGAGGCATGGAAGATATGTATTTATGCTCCATTTAATGGCATCTATGCAGGTATGAATTGTATGTATTTATACTCCATTTCTTGGCATCTATGCAGGTATGAATTGTATGTATTTATACTCCATTTCTGAAGGGAATTTAGGTAAGAATTCCCCACCCAAAAGTTATTTTATAAAGAGATATTATTGTATGATTTGAATGCATTAATGGAATGGTATACCATTTGGATGGTAAAGGCCATGGGCCTGTGATAATATAAAAGTTTTTTATCTTTTGAATGCATACATGTAACATAATAGCATGTCATGAGTTTTTTGGCTATGAGTTAATAACCAAAGCGAGAAAGGGGTATGACCCTATTATAAAGATAAATGTGAGTAAATCTAGTCATGTGTGAGACCATGACATGGTTGGTTATGGAAAGGGTACAATGCCACACAAGTATCCAATGAGCTTCCTAATAATTAATGTTTGGACTGCAATCTTTTTTCTAACACTAAAGAGCACCATAGAATTATATTCTTGGTGTAATGATTGGGTCAAAAAGGAACGAATCCAAATGGTTAAACATGTTATAGGAGGGGTATGGATGATGTGTCAAGGCATTGGCCATACTTTCCAATTCACCATGGTGAGATACATGACTTAGATATAGGGCATTATGAAGCTAATGCAAGGGTGCATTGAATAGTATGCATGAATAATCATGGACGTGTAAAAGTGGTAGATTTACAGTCATGCATGCTAAGATAGAGTTATGTATGCTTGACCACATTATGGAATTCCTTTTGGGGAATGCATGCATATACTATATTTCATGGAAATTATTATGTTAACAACCAAAATGTTATGATTATTATTAAATTGTGAAGTGGAGAACACTTCATGAGTTGTTATATATTGCAACTAAAGATTTGTAGGTTAAATTAGTCACATAATGATGGACTATACAAAGTAATGAAAATAATTATGGTTAAGGAAAAAGTTTGGTTGCTGATAATACACGTGCAAGGAATGATAATTTCATTCAAGTTAAAAGATGAATGGATTGAATTGTTAAATGCATACAATTTTGAGATCACTTTGTGAACTTTTGTAGCTATTGCAATAAAAGTACGTTGTGTGCATGAGATACTGACAACCTATTTGGATGAATGAAAGATAGAATTATTGCAGGAAAATTGGTCTCAAGTATGGTGTTGTTGAAAGCCATCATACAGACTGATTTGCAACAACCAACAAATATATAGATGAGATAGTGGTTATTTTAGCTAGAAACTTCAAGAAGAAAGGATATTGTTTGAACATTGGAGCCATATGATTTCCATAGAATGTATACCTAGTGTGGGTCTTGTAATGAGCTGACACTCTCCTTGTGTGTGAAATCTTGGAAGGGTAAGTGCAACAAGGAAGAGGTAGCTCAATAATGTCTATGGTATGGTGGCTAGAGTCACGAGGAGGTGTGAGAATGAATAAGGAGTTGAATTATTTCCTAGAAAAACTATGTGGAATAGAGAAAAAGAATTCCAGCTAACATATGGAGACATGAATCTGGTGCTTGGAAATAAGAACACTAGAAGGATAACAAGATTCAGTAGAAAAGGCATGGAGATTTTTAATGATTTTGAATGTACATTATATAGAATGCACTTTGTACAGTGCATAAATAAGGGGGAGGGGAATGTAATGCCCCTAGGCTAAACCCCAATTGTAAATATACATATGTGTTATAGGTTGGTGATCCAGTATATTATGGGGCAAAGTGTCCATGTATATATATGTTTAGGCCAAATTTCTTGTGTGATTGTTAGGCCACGGAGCCTAGATGAAGAAATGCCAAGGTGCCCATGTGATTGTTAGTCAAGAGAGCCTAGATGAAAAAAGGCCAACGAGTCTATAATTGTAATATGTAGTTATTGTAATTATTAATAAAATACATCACTATTGCAAACCAAGTCAAACAGAAGAGTATGGGGAGCTAGGACTTCACGAGAGGAAAAGGGGGCTATGGGCTTCGGAAAAAAGGGGCTTATCCAAGGGCATAATACATAATATTATTCCTAAAGTCCTAAGTCTTAGAATATTATGTTATCGTAAGTTCCTAAATTGTTTGGGAAAGAATTACAAGTGGGGGACATATTAGTCCTTTATGTGACAAGTGTGAAGTTACACACACACACACACACACACACACATATATATATATATATTATTGAAGATTAGTGTAATTCTCATTCATTCCGTTTATTCATTTGTGGCCATTCGTTTTGGGTCATTGAGGGATAATATCCATCATTCTACCATTACTGGAGAGTGGATCTATGGAGCTTAGAGTACCCTGGAAATCCTTGGTGGTATGGGAAGCAAGCTGAGGCATGTGAGCATGGGAATGAAGAATGGTCTGTGGGAATTGGGTTGAAGAAGCAAGTTGTAAGACTTGTAAGCATTCTCTCTCTGTGAGAGAGCTATTGGGTGGGTATTGCAATTCTAGAGAGGCCTTATGTTCGAGGAGCTAAAGTGCTCAGAGACTTATTGTTTTTCCTATTGCTAAAGCCCCAGAAGGGAAGTGGGACAACCGAAAGACTATTGAGCAAAGAATGGGTACACTTCCTCAGGTGGGACAAACATGTGAGGAATGAAAGGGTGTGAGCTAGGAATTGATGTTGGAATTGGCACTGAAACATATGTTCTTATTTTGGTACTTGTTAAACCTTAAACATTTTCCCTAGTGGAGTCACAGCCCGAGCTCGAGGTGACCCACTACTTATATATTATGAGCATTGAGGTCTATGGATGGAGGAACATCTGATTTGTATGCAATTAGTGAATCATAGTAAAGATAAGTGTGTTTTGTGTGCTTATGTTTGTTTCTCTGTGGTTATTTATGCTAATTTTGTTATGTTCTATGTGTGTAAATTTATACATACATTTTATGTTAGAGTACATTATTCATTACACATGAAATTTAAATTAACAAAATTGTATTAGAGAGGAAGAAGGTTGTGTGGCATGCCCTAGCTTGGTAATGGGGATGTTACATAATTTGTGCTAATGAGAGATGGGACTTTTTTCTTTCCTGCAGACTAGTGTCTAATGCCAAGACTCCTCCATAGGCCTCTACTACCCCTGGCTTGACCTTACAACATAGGATATAATTGGACCTAGGGAGAGGTTTGGAGGTAAAAGGGGAGAGAATGACACCAAAAGAAGAGGTAACTTGCATAGAGGGGAGAAGGGGAGCAGGGAAAATTGATTTGTTCCGAGAGAAAGAAACACCCGAGGTAAGGAAGATTGGGTCAATTGACAAGGAACTAAAAACATGGAAGACCACATGCCCTATTTCCAAAGGTTCTATGACTAACAAGGGATCTTTGAAAGGAAAGGGGAGAATCTCCTGGACTTGTGACTGAAAAGAAGGAGACAATGAGACAAATACCTACCAGAAGATACAAGAGGAACTCACTAGGAGATAAATGCATTGTTCATCGACCAAGTTGAACTAGGATTCATGATGTGCCTCCTCTTATGTTTCTATCACATTTTCAGAGTCTTTCCATCTAGACACCTCTTGAGAGATCACTTAGAAAATACAATTGCACACAAAACTTATTTTCCATTAAGTATTCACACAATATAAATACATTTAGAAATTTGTTGTTAGATCCAAACTTATTCTAAACTTGAGAGAGAGGTTGAGAGAATCATCCAAACCAATGGCTAACCAATTCTATTGTAAGCAATATCTCCAACACCCTCCAGTATTGCTTACATTACACTCATTACAAAGCTTACAATACAAATTACAATATACATGGCTTTGTTTGGTTCTTGTATGGTTGGTCTTCACTAGCACTTATACTCACCCTGAACTTCTCGGTTTTGCTCTTCTCTTCTTCACACTCTCACTCATCTGGGCTTCGCAATAAAAGTTGTGAAGTACTAAACCATCTATGGAGATAAATGTCTGTGGCTTCCTATCACCCATCAAACCCATCAACATATAACAGATATAAACATAACCAAACCAGTGACCAACTTATGGCAATGTTGGTTCTTCTACACACACCAACATGAAATATGTTAATCTGTTATATAATTGGTTATGGATCATTTAATTTTATAAACAAAACAATACACACTCAAACACAATTTGCATACATACAAACAAACATCCACCCATGTCACTTATCTTCAAAACTTCATGCAACCCATGTCACTTATCTTCAAAACTTCATGCAAGGGGACTCCAAAAATGATGACCATTTGAATACGATGCATCTTCCTCATGTGCATTCATTGTTTGGCGAAAATATGTGTAAACGAGATGGCTCAAATATATGAGCATACACATTGCTGGTTCGTAGACAGTAGACAGCTAATTGATCTCCTCCACACTAGTTCTCTTTTTTTTATTTAATACACAGCTCCTTAATCGGAGAGACATGCAGCACTGGTCAACTAAATGCTCACCCTGACGTTCCTCTGAACGGCGATGGCTTCCTCTGTTAAAATGCATTGTCCAGCTATTTGGACCAACAAATTACACAGAATTACACCAACGAACTTATTAAATCATCGGGGCATCAATTCTATGCATTTCACTCCAGCAACAGTCCTCACACACAGGAAACAATACTCTCACACTAGAAAATGAAAACACTCCACTGTGAGTTACCCAGAGCTACAACGTGCTCTGATATCAAATTAGAAAATATAATTGTACACAAAACTTATTTTTCATTATGTATTCACACAATATAAATACATTTAAAAAAAATTGTTGTTAGATTTAACTTATTTTAAATTTGAAAAAGAAGTTAAGAAATCCAAACCAATTCTACTGTAAACAATATCTCCAACAAAATCTTAAAAAATTGGACCTGGAGGTGACCCATCTCATGGTGCATGAAAGGATGAAATGGAACCCTCCTATAATCTATTCTTTGTATCCACTAGAAGTCTCCATATACTAATTCAATTTCCTCGAGCAGGCCCTCCTGCATGTGACCTCCACCTGGAACCACAACCATCGATGATATGGCTTCGTGTCCCAGTCAGGTTCGCAATTTAATAAATGATCGATTTTCTTTCCTATTGAGTTTAGCACCCCTTCTTACCAGAAAACCATTGGAATATTTGGGAGAATCGCCCACACCTGAGCAGGGAGAGGGGATCACAAGTGGGATCAAAATTTATTTCCCATTCTTTTGGAACAAGACCGAACCATACCCAACCCCATGATTGACTGAAAATAACCTCTAAATATTCCTTCAAAATAAACTTAACCTTGTGCCATGATATGAAAATTTGGTTTATACCCCAATGCCTCTACCCAATTTGAATCAATCCAGACTCACAACGATTCTCATCTCACCATTTTCCCACAGAAAATTCTCACCATTGTCTTTCCCAATAAGTTTGGAATCGACAATAGCTTTATGTCGTCTCCAACGACCATCTTTATTCGCCCTTTTCCAGCCTTCCAACAAGGCTTCAACGGAGACGAACTCATAAGGAGAAAACAACGCTTCAACGGAGACGAACTCATAAGGAGAAGAGAGCGGATTTGGAACCCCACTTTGAACCTTTTTCAAATAACTACTCATATCCTATTGAAAGTTCTCATTGTTTCCCTTCCAAAAGAAGGAATGGGTCTACGATACACCACCTATGGGAGCCTTGGGAGAATGAGGTTTCATGGCAGGAGGATCCATAGAATGAATTCCTAAACTACCACCTGACTTTCGCATTGAAGGCCCTCGGGCTTTGGGAGGCTCATCCTACCTATTGAGGCCAAGTAGCACATTGATAGGTTGTGAAATAGACTCATTGAAAGCCCTCCTACCCTATTGCATAATCATTGATAGGTTGTGTGAAATCACAATCTGAGTAAAAAATCTCCTCCATAATCATTTCATCATTGTTGAAAACCACCTTGTCTACCTTCATTCCCTCCAACACATGTGGATCAGCCCCACATAGTTACTCCCTCCCACTTGGCACCCATTGCCTACGAACCCTGCATGTAGCTAGGTGTAATCCCTTCACGAAATTGGAGCCTAGCTAGGGTTCCTTCCAATGATGTCAATGGTCTCTCCCCTATACATATATAGGTTTCTTTTAATGATGTCAATTGTCTCTAATATATATAATTTTAATATATATAAGTTAAGATCTATATGGAAATATTTATTTTTTTATTAATGTTTTTTTTATGTCATTTCTTAACTATATGTTAAATACTAGATGAATTACACATCTCCTTTATATTAGGATGATGTAGAAATCATTTATCCAAGTAACACTAATTTTTTTACTTTTAATTATTTTTCTATATAAAACTTTTATAAAAATATTTTACTTAATATAAACAAACAATATTTATGATCCACATTTAAATATTATTTTTAATATTTTATTTAAATTTTATATATCAACTCACTATTAAATATGGAAAAGATTGCATATCTCCCTCTTATTCCCTCCTCTTATTAGGTTGGAGAAAGGACCTCTATAGACAATGAATCCAAAAAGTTTTATTAAATTCCTATTGACAAAGCCCTTCATCATTATGAATTCAAAAGGGTTTTGATAAAATATATGGTGTAGTTGGAGAATCCAATGCCACCTTATGATTGCAAGGGCTAAGCTAAACACGA
>JASDQU010737270.1:0-20959 GCA_032191745.1 Picea mariana
GCTTGAGCTACACCCAATTGAAGAAACACTTTGTATTGTTATGTACATTGCAATGATTTTCACCATTTAATTCATTAAAATACTTTGATTTTCACTACAATACTCAAATTTCAAACTTGTATCTCGTGCTCTCTATAAAATATTCTGCTCTTTCACTTCATTCTTTATCATATATGGATCATTATTACTGGATCAATTTTCTCTTTATTGTTTTCCCATGCATGTCCTTGATGAGGTTAGGGTATTCAAACTTGTGTCTCGTGCTCTCTATAAAATATTGTGCTCTTTCACTTTGTTCTTTATCATATATGGATCATTATTACTGAAGCAATATTCTCTTTATTGTTTTCCCATGCATATCCTTGATGAGGTTAGGGTATTCAAACTTGTGTCTCGTGCTCTCTATAAAATATTGTTCTCTTTCACTTCGTTCTTTATCATATATGGATCATTATTACTGGAGTAATCTTCTCTTTATTGTTTTTCCATGCATGTCCTTGATGAGGTTAGGGTATAAGGAATTGGGCCTTAAACTAACTAAGCCTGGTAAATATATTCCTTGACAACCCAAGTGACCTCCCATGGTAGATGAAACAAAGAAATATGACAGAGTAACAAATCTCATAGAGTTGTTGCTCCAGGGATCCCTTGAGAAAAAAATAAATGAGATGGTGGATCATTTTAGCAAGATCCTCCAACGAATCCCAATAGATACAAAGACACATTCAGTTAGAAGTCATTTCAGAGGAGCGACACCTTTCAAGGTACATGCTAATATTGATATCCTTTGTTTAAAGGCAAGATAGATGCATAAACATTGGAGATATGGTTAAATCTACTAGAGGGTTATATATCCATTTATAAATTTTCTCATAATGAGAAGATTACCTTCACATGAAGTCCCTTCCTCATGTCAAAGATTGTTAGGATACTTTTTATGTACAACATGCCAAAGATGACGCTAAAATGTATGTGTTAGAACCCACTTGGGGAGAATTTATCAATTCTCTCAAGAAGCAAGAGAAATTACCACCACAAAATGCATCCTAAATAGGAAATGGATTAGTGGATGATTAAGACATAATTAGAAATGCTAATGACATAATAATTCAAACATTGTTTTATCCTTGATTATTTTTTTTACTATAATCTTTTTCACAATAAAGGATTTGGGGTTAACTTACCATTTGGAAAATTTTTCACTATAAATAATTTGAGGTTAGCTTACCATTTTGAAATTTTTGAGAAAGCAAGTTAATGATGTGTTTTCACATTTGAACATTCTCTTCTAGTCCATGTTTTTTGGATTTACTTGAACCATGTGATCAAACCAAGTCCTATTCCTTGCTTGAACAAACCATGCAAGACAACCCTATGAGTAAACTAGGTTGGATGACCTTCTATAATGAACTCTAACTGAGAATGCCATAAACAAACAAGGTATGATGCTGTGCTTCAATGTACCTTGTGAGAGAACCCTGAACAAACATGGTCAAATTCCCTACATAATAAACAAACCTTGTGATCAAATCAGATTGGATGTGATCCCTTAACAAACTAGACCATATGGCATGAAAAGTTGTTGAGTCATACAAATGATTGCAATTGACCAATATAGTGATTTACTTTGGCAATTTAGAATGATGGATTAATTTGATTTTTATTTTAGACCCTCATGATATTTCTGTTATGGTTCCATCATTTTTTGAAGGTACATGAGATCAACAATTACTTAATAGACAAAGATTCATGCTATTATGGAAAAACATTACATGTTTAAAAATGATTTTGGCGTTGATTCTTTTATAATAATTCTTGTCCATTGAGATTGAAAGCATAAGAGATGACCAATTGCTCAATGAGCAAAGATACATTGGATTATTAGAAGAAACCATGCATCTATTTAACTAGGTTATGCCTTGTTACTTTATCCATGTTTTATTTTTGTTTCAAATAATTGAAAGCCAATTGGTTTTCATTGCATGAGCTAAAAGGTCTTTTGGGACCTTTTTTAAGTTTTGTTAAATTTCTTTAATATAAGTGTTGAGAACCTCTATTTTTTCATGTTATTTTCTCATGAGAATTTTAGTTTGATTTTTGTGTTTTTTTTTTCTACATTTATTTTTCTAAGAAAAGTATAAGAATCCTTTACTAGATACTATATCAATAATTTTACCCTTATTGAATTGATATTAAACTCTATTAGGAGCTTCTAAATTAAACTAAAACCTTGATTTCAAAGAGGAAAAAAAAAATTAAATATTATCTAACATTTTCATTATATCTATAACATTTCCGTTATGCTTATAAAGATAAGTTTTTTTTTTCACTTTTCATTTTCACTAGAAATCCTATGTATAACCTATGAATAATTTAATTTTCTAATAAATCATATTAAATCTTTACTGGTTTTACCCTTGCATCATAACTTTAGGTCTTTCTCAACGTTACTACCATTTGAAAATGCAAATACATGTCATTTGGGCCCATGCCTTGTGCTCGTGTGTTTTACTTGTATATTAGAGAATGCAAATGTTCTTTGCCTTTTACTACTCGATCTAAGTCCTATTAAGTAGGGTGACATATATTACTTTTCACACCTTATCTACATAAATGAAAATCAAAGTTGTCCCAATTGTAATCCATTGTATAGTCCATTCCAATCATATGATGGGTATGCACACCTTATCTCTATTACCTATGGAATCTCATCTATATTACCTATGAATCAAAATTATTAAAGTTTAGTGTAGTTTGATAGTCTTATTATATAGTATATTTTATTATATGATGGGTATAATTTTCATTTAGTGAATATGTGATATAACACATGCATTTATGAGATATTAAAGAATACTTCTAATTTTATTATATATTGATAAATATTTCTCAATTTTATTTTGTTGAATTTCCCTATAACATGTTTTTAATAAAAAAAACCCTATTTTTACTAGATATCTATTTTTACACCTCACAATTCCTATAAACTTCCTGATACCCCACGTCTCCCCACCTTCCCCTCTTCCCTCATTACCTACAATATATTGACTTTTCCAACATTTCTTATCTTGCTTGGTCAACATTTCCGTTAATTCTTCTTGTTGCGTGTTTATGCCAACCTCAATACTATCCAAATGAGATTTCAATTTTTTTTTGTCTTCCTTATGGTTTTGTAATTATGTATTTATTTCATCATTGAGTACTAGTTTCCTTGATAACTCCATTGCTTCTTAGATTTTATTGGGTTAGGTCTAGCTCTGATGCCAATGTAGTAGAAGGTTTTATAGCTTTTAACTTTTAATCTGATAAACCAAAAGCAACTAAATGTATATTTGAATAAAATATAAAAATGATTGATGTTTTACAATGAAGAATGACCTTGCATTTATAAGTCTTTTGGCGACCAATCATGTAAAGTTATGTCTTTATGAATGCACCTTTTAATAATACATTAAAGTCCCATGTCTTATAAACATAGTTACCAACTTGAAAAGAACCCTACATAGTTCTCGTTTTTTTAAAGGTCGCATTTAGTGGCTATTTTTATCCTTGTTTCAAAAAATGGTGCTACCGATGGGACCCTTTTTTTTCTAGGTTAAAATTACCATCTTTTGCAACGATGACCTTAATAATGTCATAATGTTGTTGACAAAAACCTCAAAATCAACCCTCGAATCATAAAGTGACACTCACAATTGCACAATTTTTTATTTTTTGAGGTTAAAACTACAACTTCTTTGAAACTTGTGGATTTGACAATCGATATCGTTGCAATCAAAACATTAAAATCAACCCTTGAATCGAAAAGTGGTGCTCCTAGTAATAGCCCCCTCTTTCTCTAGGAATAAAATTGAAAGTTTTTTGAAACAATGACCTTGACAACTAGTACGCTTAGAACCAAAGTCTTAAGACCAACTGCAGAATAAAAAAGAAACACTATTAATAGCACCCTCTTTTTATGGGGACCTTAAATTTATAACATTTTAAAAACCATGGCTCGAAAATCGCAAAAAAGAAAAAATAATAAAAAAAAATAAAAATAAAAAAAGAACATCGACAAATCTGAAAAACAAAAATAAATGATTTTCTTTTAAAAAATAAAAAAAATTTAAATTTGGAAAAAAAACCATAGAAAATAGAAAAACATAATTAGAAAAGAAAGGAAAAAATGATTTTTTTTTATTAAATATAAATAAATAAAATTTTTAAACAATAATAATAAAAAAAAAACTAATTAAAAATAATAAAAAAACAAATATCAATTAAAAAAATAAAATAATTATTTAAATCAAAATAAAAAACAATAAAAAAATTTTAAATTTTCTTTAAAAATAATTAAATATTTTTTAAAACAGAATATAGAAAAACAAAAAAAATATTAAAAATTGTTTAAAAACACTAACCAATAAAAAAATCTTTTAAATAAATTACATATAAAAACAAAATTCATGTGATGTTGGGAGCAGACATTGCCACTCACAAACATTACATGGATTTCTTATTAGTGCGCCTCCCTCCCGCCATTCAAAAAAATAGCCATTGCTACTTCTTTGAGTGGTGGGATGGAGGGCCACTGCCATCCACATTGCCTTTCCATCGTGAGCGATGATGGGGTGTGGGGTAGTTCGTCCTCCCATAATTCAAAGTCAAAGGAGTGGGAACCAATGATTTGATATTAATGACTTTTGAATTCAATCATCTAATGTTATTTATCTTTATTTTTTCTTTGGGGTTCATCTTATAAATTTGTCTTGGTTCGATTAATAATAGATTTATAGATTTTGATATGAATCCAATCGATTGATTCAATCATGTAAATTAATATTTGACACTGCACTCAAAGGTAGGGTAACAATGAGGGGGTTTCTAATAAGAAATTTATATAATGAGGGGGTTTCTAATAAGAAATTTATATGATGTTTGGGGATTAGTTGTTCCTTTAACAACATGAAGGTGGGGGAGTAAATAAGAAATTCATGTGATGTTGGGGGTATCACATGGATTTTGTTTTGATAAATGTTTTGTTTATTAGTTTTTGAATGTTTATATATATAATTTGAATTAATTTTCTTTTATGTTTATTTAAAAAAATTGTTTTTAATGTTTTATTTTTCCTTTTCTTTTTTTTAATTATGATGTTTTTGTTGTTTGTTTATTTAATTTGAATATTTTGAATAATTTTATTTTTTATTTTTTATTTTTTTATTTATGGTTTTCTCACTATATATATATATATATTTACGATTTTATTTGCAATAGTGTTATGGTTTCTAAAATGTTATAATTTTAGGTTCGAAAAAAAGAGAGTGCTATTGGTAACGTCTCTTTTCGATTCTACTGTTGGTCTTAAGGTTTTGGTTCCAAGGGTATCGATTATCAAGGCTGCAATTTCAAAAAACTTGAAATTTTATCCCTTATAAAAAATGGGGCTACTATTAGAAGCACCACTTTTTGATTTTATGGTATTTTTTAAGATTATGGTTGCAACAATACCAATTTTCAAGTCCGAAGGTATCAAAGAAGTTGTAGTTTTAACCTCAAAAATAAGAAATGATATTGTTGTTTGCACCATTTTTCGATCCAAGGGTCGATTTTAATGTTTTCGTCGAAAACATTACAACGTTTTTAAGGCCATGGTTGCAAAAGGTGGTGATTTTAATCTTGAAAGAAAAAGAGTGCTACTACTAGCACCACTTTTCGAAATGGGGGTTGATTTTGGTGTTTTTAACCAAAAAATATGGGTTTTTAGGGCTAGAGTTCTCATTTTGAGGTCACAATTCTTGTCAAGTTAGTAATTATGTTTATAGTGTGTCTATGTGCATAGTATTAACAATGTTATTTTATATACATAACATTCACTAGGTTTAGAATCATCCTTTTGAAAATCTCCTTTGCCTTGTTTGAATGTTGTCTCCATGCATGATTCTAATGCATGGCTTCCTTTTTATACTAGGTCTGCAAGTGGAAGTAGATATATGAGMAAAGGGGATATGGAGTCTAGCTTCATGCCTATTGGCAACTTTATGCCTATGTTGGTTAATGGACTTTCCCAATATCGAGAAAGGAAATTATTTAGATCTTCCCAAGGAACAACCATTAGCAATCTTAGATATTAGACCCAACTATAGGCAATAGCCTTTTGATTTGCCTATCCATAATTATTATCCATATATATTTAACTAATTTTATTGCATGCCTATCAAGGTATTTCAATTGTGCACCAACACCAACTAATTTTGAGACATTCAATTTGTATGTTGAACCTAAGTTAGATGCAGGATTTCGGTCTTATGATAACTTTCATTGGTGTTGGAGGGGAAATTGTTCCTTAATTTCAATTCTCTTTCACTTGTTTACTATACATGGAACATAAATCAATTTGTCTTTGGAAACTAATGATTGGGGTTGAACAAAGTCACATATCACACATACCTCTTTATTATCCATGAAGAACAAATAATGGGGAATAAATTCAGAGAATGAATGCTTTTCTTTTTTCTTTTTCAAATACCCATGTTGTGTACTTTCTTCAYTATTGACCATGTAACTTTGTTAGAAGTCACTCATGTAGAGTAAATGAAGCAGCTTCCATAATTTTGTACACTCTATTGAGACCGATTAAAAATGGATCCACCACAAAATGCATAACAAGATAGTGAGGAAAAGATAAAGTAGTTTGTGGGTGGATTGAAGTCATATATTAGAAGGAAGATAAGCGCAGAGAATATGTAGTCATTAGAAGAGGTCTATCATTTTTTTTAAGAATTGAGAAGTTGCATATGAAGAGAAAGCATGAGACTAGGCAATGAGAGGAGAAAGAAAAATGAATTCTTTCGATTGTGGTTGTGGATAACGTTGAGTGTGCTAGTGGAGTGGATATTGTTGAGAAAACTAGTGAGGAAAGTGTGTGTGAAGAGTATGTTGTTGATAACATGTCAAAGCAGGGTGTAGGAGAAAGACTTGCAGTAGAAGACTATAGGGAAAATATTGAGGCAAACCAATTTGTGTGATAAACTCAAGAAACAACATAGAGTAGTAGTTTGTTCGAAAGAGTATGTGTGGAGAGTAAATATATTGTTGGAATAATGAGTCATGTTGCAGTAGAAGATGTAGTAGTGGAATTACAAGGATATGATGTTACAATAGATGTAATGGTGGGAGAGACACAAGTTGGAATGTTTTATTCCCATAATGTTTTGTGTGGTGACTTTGTCGTAGGTGAAGTCAAAGGTATAAAAATGAAAAATCACATGGAACATGCTAAGTAAAGATGCAACAGTTGGAGTAGGAAGAGTTGATTCGAGAGAATGAAGATGGAACATACTAGTAGCAAGAAGAAGATGATCACAACAACAAATTGGTGGAATTAAAAGAAAATTGGAATGAGAAGATGCTTAACAAGCAAGCATTAGTCAAGTTCATTGAGATAGTGGTAATGCTGCAAAAGAGGGAGGATGGGGAGACAATAAGTACCATTGTCAGGGAGAAATTTGAGGCAATGAGCCCCATTGGGTGAGATTTGAAATAATTGCCAAAGGTGTATTAGTTATAGAAAGTGGTAGAAGATATTATGGTAATTATAATGAAGGTAAAACAAGCAAGTAGGATGGAAAAGTTGAGTATGTATATGAGTTGTATAGAATTACAAAGTGAAAAGGTGCATATTATAATAAGGAAGGATAATGATGTTTAATGTAGAGTGTTGAATGATGAGTGCTTCAAAGTGTAGAAGAGGTTGAAGAAGAGAAGAAAGAAATGATGAAGATAATCAAGGATCGTTGACTTATTAACAATCCTGTGAGCAAGATAATTGTAATGATATTTTTCTTTTGCAATAGGATGTCGCTCTTGTGCTTCACGACCACATCAATGGCTAGGGTTTATCCCTAGCCACCTTTCCTTCTATAGCTCGACCTCTTGGCCATAGCTATTCTCTCTTCCATGGCGGCATTGGCTTCCATTCACAACGGATCTGGCTCTAGTCCTCGCAGTAGTACTGCTCAACCTTGCTCTGTTGTTCAACCTTGCGTGCCTCCTTCTTCCGGTCCTATGGGTAGCGCCTCAGTTTCTTTCAGTGAGGCTGTTAAATCTCAAATCTTAGCCAATTCTTCCCCCTTTGCTCCATTCTTGGTTCAAGAAGCCCCAACGATTTCTCTTCTCATGGGTCAGGAAGCTGAAGACGAGGAAGAGTATTTTCGGGAAAATGATTTAATCTGCCGGTTCAATGGGCTTTGGCCACAGCTTGTGGATCTCATTCCTTTGGAAGCCTCTCATTAAGGAATATTTGTTCATTCACCTCCATTTGAAAGGTTTCTTCATTGATGATTTTGATCTTGCAACAGATCGGATCTGATCCTTGACTCTTGCCCTTGGTTTTGGGGAAACTCAGGTTTGTGTATGATGCCCTGGATTCCTTGCTTCAATCCTATGAATGCTGTTCTTTCTTCTACTCTAGTTTGGGTCAGAATTCCGAATCTTCCCTTGCATTTTTGGGGTGAAACTTCTCTTAGAGATATTGGATCAGCATTAGGAAATTTTCATTTTGCAAGTAAAGAAACTATAATTCATAACATCACCTCATATGCCATAATTTGTGTGGAAATGGATTTTAGCAAAGGGTTTCCAACAAAAATTATTTTGGGATGCAAAAACTACTCCTAGACCCAAAATCTAGACTATGAAAGAATCTCCCTGTGATGCAGGGCTTGTTTTGAAACAAGGCACATAGCAACTCAATGCACTAAGGGAAATAGGAAGGTGAGGAAGCAACAACATAAATCAACATGGTGGGATGGATCCAATGAATATCATCAACTAATTATAACAAACAACTGAAAATCTTCTCCAGACCCAGATTCTTTGAGCCATGATTCTTCCACATATTTAGATCCGATGCCCCATTCCAAAGGCATGTCTACACAAGAGACACCTCTGAATCATTCAAATCCCATCCCTCAATTGAAGAGTAAAGCTTCAAATTCTCTTGATCCGGGAATATAAATCTTTAAGGCTTCAGATAATCTTGATACGAGAATAGAAAGCAAGGTTCTCCCCAACTCCCCACCTCTTTCAAGCTGGGAAGATGAGGCCAATAAAGATGAAGCAACATTGACAACACCAAAGAAAACAAGTTATCCAGATTAGAAAAATATGGGGATAGTTGAATCAACAACAACATCACCACCTATCAAAGAAGTTTGGATAGTAGTCGAGAAGAACAAAAATACATCATTAGTAACACAACCAATGATGACCAGAAGTCAATCCTAAATTAAAATATAATCATGTGTTGCTTTTGTCAATTATTAGGCCATCAATTTGTTCGAATTTATTCATGTAAGAATTTATGGAATGTAGTATTTTTGGATAACTGGAAACATAGGCAAGTGAACTTGGAATCCAGTATGATAAATCCTAATATTAGACTTAAGATTTTTTTGCTATGTACTTCTTTCCAGCGAGGCTGTTGATCTTTTATAAATACAATATTAACCGTTTTTGTTAAAAAAAAAAATCCCCTGAGCAAGATCTTCCCATTTTCCAACAAGGGGAGTCTACCGAAGGAGCATCCTTGGCATTGTAGCTATCTTGAACATTTGATTACATTTCTTAGTTTTAGTTCAATTTTGTGACTAAAAAAATAACCATTAGAAAAAAGAAATTGTAATGTAGTAAAATATTTATTCTCCCTAGTCATTTTTTGTCAAACATTGGAATATGAAGCATTACATTTGGAGTTTAGATAATTAGTGTAGTTGTAAGGCCAAAATCCAAGGAGCACAATCATAAATATGGAGTTTGTGAATGAACAAAGGTCCTTTGGATCTTCTTTGATTTGATTTGTGTTGTGTGGATTGTTCTAGATTTTAGAGACATGCATAGGTTGCGTGAATGTAATGGAGGCCTTAGAGCTCGACCAATTTGTTGAGTAAATTGTGCAAATTTGTTGTTGTGGTATTTCTGTTTGTTTTCAATTGAATTGTAGAATTGTGCATGATTATTTGTGTTGAGTGGTTTCTTATTATGGTTTATTTATGCTTTCTTTTAATTGAGTCACAGACTATGGTGGTTGTCCATTTAATATTGGAATTGAATTTGTTTTAAAAATTATGAAGAAATTATGTTGTGTATGTGTGATATCGCAAGGGGTTGCGGCCTCATTACTTTAGAAAGAAACAATGAATTTACAATATTATTTAAAATTGAAAAACAACTTATATTGAGGTCATTCAAGGTAAGGTTAAAAGTAAACAACTTATTAAGGGATGAACATAAAAATTTGAATTTGCTTCACCTACATTGAAAATTTACAACATGTTGAAATAAGATCAAACTATAATGTTAATTATAAACCTATCATTAACTCAATCATCAACATATATATCATATACCCTTATTCACATATTGGAGCATCTAAAAAACAATTTACAATATCTATGAGAGTGAAAAATAACTTCATTATTTAATTTTTTTTTTTAATAATAAATGACACACATTAATACATTTTGAATCATTTAAATAATGAATTTGCAATATCATTTCGTAGTGAAAAAGATCTTACTTTGATAGTAACCTTCAAAGAACATGGATTAAAAATATTGCCATAGTAACCATAAATAGTTATTTCACCATTATCATAAATTCACAAGATAATAAAACAATGTCAAACCATAATATTAATTCAAGCATTTCATTAACTCACATCTTATCATGTATATCGTATACTATTTTGTACAGCTGAATAATCTAAATAATGAATTTACATATGTTTGATAAAAGATCAAAAAATTACTTTGGGTTCCATATTTATTAAAGGTGGATTTCAATTGGTGCAATATCATATTCAAGTTGTTTTATTTATGTTCTAAAAATTTATAAGATAAAAATATAATATTAATCATATTTATAATATTAACTCAATTGTTAATAAGAAGATCATATGATCTTTTTGGAGAGTTTTTTTTTGGCTTCTTCTCATTATTATCATCATCGTTTTCATCCACATCTAGATTGTCGTCACACGAGTCATATTTATTCTCATGATCATTAAATTGATAATTATGATTAATGTACTTGACATTAGCTTCACTTAATAATAAATTTCCTACATAACAAATGAGTAGGGTAATTATCTTATTCCTCCTCTAATTTTCCATTATTTGCCCCTTTAATTAATCATCTAAACCTTATTTTTATTCTTTTTAAACATTTTCATACACTTTCATTCTTCTCTAAGTAATACATATTCATTTTTGGTTTTCATGATTTATAGATGTGATTTGTTCAAAATAAGAACATAATACATGAATTCATATATCTTATATTCTTTTATACATGTTGAGCATTTAAATAGTGAATTTGCAATATCATTAGAAGTGGAAAAAAATTACTATGGTGATAACCTTTAAAGGATGTGGATTGAGAATATTGACACACTAACAAAAAAAAAAAAACTTGTTCCACCATTATCACAAATTCATAAAATAATAAAACAATATGAAACTGATCGGGAATATTGACACACTAAAAAATACTTATTCCACCATTATCATAATTTCATAAAATAATAAAACAATATGAAACCATAATATTTTTCCCATAAGAAAATTGCACATTATATTGAGATATATAATCGGTTTACATAGTCATAAAAACATTACATACAAAGGCCTTGCCTTGAGTCATCTCCACTACTAAACCTACTAAATCTCGTATCTAAAGACAAAATATACCACTATGCCACCATGATGACAATCCAAAATATAGTCAAATATAACTATCCCAAATAAACCTAAAGTCGAGAACTTTTTTATAAAAAGTTTTTTGACATTACATTCATACCACATAATAACATGATATTAATTCTAAGCATTTCATTAACTCACATCTTATCATACATATCATTTACTAGTTTGTACATGTTGGATCATCTAAATAATCGATTTAGATATGCTTAATAAAAGAGAAAAAAGTTACTTTGAGTTACATATTTCTTAAAGGTGGATTTCAATTGGTGTTGTTGTTTTACTTATACTCTAACAATTTATAATATATAATGGATTGAGATTAAAACATAATATAAATTACATGCATAATATTAACTCAATTTTTAACAAGCATATCACATTATCTTTCATATATTTTGGAGGAGCTCTTGCTTCTCCTCATTATTATCATTATATTTTTTATCAACATCTACTTTGAGTTACATATTTCTTAAAGGTGGATTTCAATTGGTGTTGTTGTTTTACTTATACTCTAACAATTTATAATATATAATGGATTGAGATTAAAACATAATATAAATTACATGCATAATATTAACTCAATTTTTAACAAGCATATCACATTATCTTTCATATATTTTGGAGGAGCTCTTGCTTCTCCTCATTATTATCATTATATTTTTTATCAACATCTACTTTGAGTTACATATTTCTTAAAGGTGGATTTCAATTGGTGTTGTTGTTTTACTTATACTCTAACAATTTATAATATATAATGGATTGAGATTAAAACATAATATAAATTACATGCATAATATTAACTCAATTTTTAACAAGCATATCACATTATCTTTCATATATTTTGGAGGAGCTCTTGCTTCTCCTCATTATTATCATTATATTTTTTATCAACATCTAGATCATCATCATGTGAGTCATATTTATTCTCATGATCATTTGATCAAATTGATAATTAGGATCGATGGACTTGGCATTACCTTCGACGGACTTGGCATTATCTTCACTTCCTTAAGTAGAATAAAAATTTTCTTATATAATTGGTGACTGGGGTAATTATCTTATTCGTCTATTTTTCGTCTATATAGACCTTATTTTTATTCCTCTTTGAGAATTTTCATACATCTTCATTTTCCTCGAACAATACACATTCATGCTTGGTTACATGATTAATAATTGAGATTTGTTCAAGATAAGAACATAATGCATGAATTCATTTTTAGAGATTGCTAGCGGTTATTGTTTTAAGTCATAAGATGAGACCACTTATCATTTTGTGGAACTTATCAACGTTTAGAGGATTCAAGTTGAGTTCACCACCCTATAATACACTGATGAATCACTCAGTTGCATGTGGAAAAGTTGTTGCGTGATTCTGTTACACATTAATGAGTTTGTGACTTGTTGTTGAGTTGTAGGGCGACAAGAAAGGAGTTTCAAGTTACATATTTTCTTATACACTTTTTAATTTTTGGGTGTTTTTGGCACATGTGGCCTTCGTGCATCATAGTAATACATGTGTAAGATCCACCAACAATTGTTTTTTGGAGTGGTTGAACTTCCATAAGAATTGTTGGATCACTACTACTTTGGTCTAGAGTAAGATCCTTCTAGAAGCGGAAGCTTCTATTAGGTCTTCTTACATTTGACTTATTCTTCCTTATTGCTAGGCCTTATTAATATTGGCCTTTATTACATGGAAATATATTATTCTACCTATGTGAGGGGTTAGGGAGGTTAGGTCCCTAACATGTCCTCCCTCTTAAAAGCAACCTTGTCCTCAAGGCTTGAGATGAGGAAATTGCTGCATAATGGTAGTTGGTTCCCAAGTGGCATATGTTGGAGTTGTATCTTTCCACTGGACTAACACTTCCTTGATGGTGTGCTGATGCAAATGACGCTCACGTTGGTCCAAAACTACTTGTGGCTGCAACCATATGGAGCCTTCTTCATCCAACTAGAGAAGGTTAGTTTGAGTTTGGCACTTAGTTCCAATCACCTTCTTTAAGAAGGAGACATGAAAAACAGGATGGAGCTTATAATGACTGGGCAAAGCTAACTGATAGGCCAGTTGTCCCACATGCTTGAGAACGGTATAAGGACCATAAAATTTGGGAGCCAGTTTCTGACAATGGATAGCCTTGAGAGAATTTTGCTTATAAGGTTATAGTCGAAGAAACACATAGTCTCCTTAAAAAAAATGACATTTAAAGCGACCTTGATCTGCTTGTTGCTTCATGTGATTTTGGGCCATGACCAGATTCTCTTTGAGGGTACAAAGAATAGCCTCTTGAACTGTAAGTGTTTGGTCAACTGCCTGGACCTTCGAGACTCCTAGCAGGTATGAGAGAATTGAAGGTGGATTTTGTCCATATACTGCTTCAAAAGGAGTCATGTGGGTAGTTGTATGGTAAGAAGTGTTGTACCACCATTCAACTGGTGGTAACCATTGAGTCCACTGATTTTTCCTTTCCGATGCAAAACACCTCAAATATGTTTCCAAACAATTGTTGGCGACTTCAATTTTACCATCAGTCTGGGGATCATAAGTTGTGCTGAGATGCAATTGGGTTCCCTGTAGCCTGAACAGTTCTTGCCAAAAATTGTTGGTGAAAATGGGGTCTCGATCATAAACAATTGAATGAGGCATGCCATGAAGCTTGAAGACCCGATCCATAAAAATTTGAGCCACAATGGAGGCGGTAAATGGGTGTTGAAGAGCACATAAATGAGTATACTTGGAAATACGATCAACGACCAGCATGATGACTGATTTATTGCTCGATTTAGGTAAGCCCACAATAAAATCCATAGAGATATCTCTCCAAATAGCAGGTGGAATTAGAAGCGGTTGTAGTGTGCTAGGAGCTTTGACTGTTTTTCCCTTGTTGCGTTGAAAAACATCATATTCAGCCACAAAATTGTGAATGTCCTGTTTCATACCATCCCAAAAAAAAGAACGTTTGACCCGGTTATAGGTTTTGGTAAACCCTGAGTGCCTAGCTGTGGGTGTAGCATGAAGCTCAGAAAGTACCATGGATTTAAGTTGTGACTGTTTACTTAAATACAAACAAACTTTGTAGCGAAGCTCATCATTGTGCCAAGAGTACCCTGGGGAAATGGAGAATTGGCTTGCAATTGTTGGATAAGATGCGTAATTTTGGGATCTTGTAGCCATTCCTGGCGAACAACTTGGAGCCAATCACAATGAAGGAGAGGGAAAAAAGGGACCCTTCATCTTCATATTTTCTTGAAAGTGCATCAACAACCACATTGTCTTTGCCTTTCTTGTAAATGATCTCATAATCATATCCAAAGAACTTAGTCACCCATTTTTGTTTCTCTTGGGAGGAAGGGCGTTGCTCTAGAAAATACTTGAGGCTTTGATGATCCGTCTTAATTTGGAATAATTTCCCCAATAGATAAGGGTGCCAAAGATCCACTGCATGCAGAATAACCAACATTTCCTTTGCATAGATAGATTTTCCCAAATGTCGCTCTGAAAGTTGTTTGCTGGGAAAGGCCAAATTCCAACCATATTGCATAAGGAATGCTCCAATTCATCTCCCAGAAGCATCACATTCCAGGACAAAGGTCTTTGTGAAATCAGGAAGGGCCAGGACTAGAGTGGTGCACATGGCCGCCTTCAAGGTTTAAAAGGCCCGATCAACTGCATGAGTCCAAGTGAAAGAATTATTTTTAAGGAGAGCAGTGAGAGGTGTCGTAACTTTTCCATAATTGTTAACAAAGTTGCGATAATATCCTATTAAACCTAGAAATCCACGTAAGATTTTGAGAGTCTTTGGGTGAGGCCAATCCTGCATAGCTTCAATCTTTTTAGGATCCACTCTGACACCTGCCTTGCCAACAATATGACCCAAGTACTTGAATTTCGAGGCTACAAAAGCACATTTAGATTGTTTGAGGAAAAGTTGGTGCTGAGAGAGTAGATGTAGAAATCAATCCACATGAGCAAGATGGCCTGTTCAGGTTTTACTATAGATGAGGATATCATCAAAGAAAACTAAGACAAAATGACAGAGAAAAGGACGAAAGACATGATTCATGAGGCTTTGAAAAGTGGAGGGAGCATTACACAATTCTAAGGGCATGAACAAAAAATAATAGTGACCCTCATGAGTTTGAAATGCAGTCTTAGGAATGTCTACCTCATTCATACGTATCTGGTGTTAGATAGAATGAAGATCAAGTTTAGTAAAGAAATGGGCACCACTCAATTCATCCAAGAGGTCATCAGTTTTTTGAGGGCACGAAAGTTAGGACACATGCGCTAAGAGATTTCTTCCTTAAGGACCATGACCACAAGAGAAGAGTAGGGGCTCGTACTAGGAAGGATAACACTTATGGTGAGCAATTCTTGAAAAATTTGCTCAATTTCATTTTTCTGGGAAAAGGGATGACGATGGGGACGAATATTGGGAGGGAGGATGCCGGGGAAAAGGGGAATGAAATGATCATGAACACTACAAGAAGGAGGAAGTCCTTGGGGAGTGGAAAAACAACTTGATGTTTGGATATGATGGATTGGAGGTCGTGTGACACTAAGGGTGTCTCAGTGGCTTGAATGGCATGGAGTTGTGCAATAATTTCAGAATGACCTTTTTTGAGGCTCTTTTCCATGCGATGGGAACTGATGATCTCTGGGGAACCAACGGTGATGCATTGGAACTTATATTGTTGGCCCTCCTAGTTGGATTGCATGGTTAATTCCTTAAAATCCATGAGATTGGGACCCAAAGTCCTTAGCCATTCTGCACCCAACACAATGTCACAACCGCCCATGTCGATAGAAAACATATGAGATTTCATGTGGTATAGACCAATTTGGAGACACACATTTTCACAACGCCCCCCCACATTTCATGGACCTGCCATTGGCAATCATGATTTGAAAATTATTGACGATGTAGATGTAGCAATTAGTTTCTTGGGAAATGCAACGATGAATAAAATTATGGGTGCTTCCACTGTTAACAAGGATGATGACCTTCTTATGCTTAATGTAACCAATTATCTTGAGGGTTTGGGGAGCAGAGAACCCAGTGAGAGAATTCAGGGAAATGATCGGTTCGAATTTGGGAGGGTCGGAGGGTGGGGTCATGTCAGTGGGTTCAAGTGACTCGGCGATAGGGGGGGCCTCGACATCATCTTTTGAGACATCCTCAGAGATGGCCATAACAATATTTGTTTCCTTACAATTGTGCCCATGAAAACATTTGTCATCACATTTATAACAAAGGCATTTGAGTTGGCGTTCAACCATTTATGCCCTGGTCAATTTCTGGATCTTTAGTGGAGTAGAAGGAGGAGTGGGAGTGACTGGTTTAGGATGATGAATAAAGGAGGGTTTTCGGGTTTGAGAAGAGAAAACCTATTGTGCTTCCTTAGCTCATTTAGTAGCTTCCACCCAACTCTGAGGCCGGGCCATGAGGACATGGGCATGAATCTCATCCTTGAGGCCATTGATAAAACATTCTCAGAAAAAAACATCAAACATGCCCTCTGTACGAAAATCCAATCGCTTAAAAGTGACGATAAAGTCTTCCACTGTGCCAAATTGTTTCAACTTTGTCAAACTACCTAAATGGTTGGTGTAAGTGTCAAAGCGTTCATAAAGATCTGCCACAAATTGTGTCCAAGCCACATACCCTTGGCGGGCATTTTTTCTCCATTGCCACCATTTCCAACGTTCTTGATCTAGATGGAGAACACCATACCGTAGTTTGGCCAACTCATCTGTAATGCCATACAAAGAGAAATAATGTTCCATTTGAGTTACCCAATGAGTGGGATTTGAGCCATCAAATTTTTTCACATCCACACGCGGAAGGCGTAGGTCACCCTGAAAGTGAAGGGGTTGAAAAGTCTGGGAATTAGAGGAAGTTTCATCTTTGGAGTGCAAAGGTGGGTCAAAGGATGGAAGATCTGCAGGGATATTTAGCTTGGCGCATATCATGGTAGAGAAGGATGCAAGTTGGGTAGTGAGGTCTTGTTTGATGGTTTCCATTTTGGCGTCAATGGAGGAATGCATGTTTTTATTGATGGTGACAAAATTGGCACTGAGCTGCTTCAATTCTTGTTGGGTCTCTGTGAAATTAGAGGAAAAGGCATTAAAGCGAGCTTCCAAGTCTTGGCTACAGGTGTGGGCCATGATAAAGAGGGAAAAGGAAAAGGGATGGGTGGGACCACACAAAAAATGGGTTATGGGTGAAGTGTATACTAATGATCAGGGCGAAAAGGGGAATCCAATGGGGTAAGGCTCAAATAAGGGTGTTGGAAGGGGGTCGGGTCCACGAGATTTTTTTTTTTGTTGAAAAATGATAGGTATGCCTGCGATAAGGGAGATGAGAGGAATCCAATGGGACAGGGCTCAAATAATGATGCAAATAGGATCCAAACTTTATTTATTATTATTTTTTTTACTCTTGTAGAGTTATACTCTGATTGAAAGAATACTACAGTGTTGAAATGCCCAAATTATTAACAGGAAGAAATGTGTAGTAATTTCACAACCCGAATGCAAGAGGCACAATTGTGCGACAATATATATTGTCTGTTCTGTTTTTTTTTTTTTTCTCCCAAGGATTAGGGTATGTAGGGTCTACAGACAAGGGTTTTCCCTGTGCTATATCTCTTTGATATATGTGTAAGGTCCAACAGTTGTACTCGACCCAATCTCTTAGGGCACCAACTAAGTAGGCTAGACCGTGCCCTTATCCATACTACCCGACTACCCTTAGGGTGTGTGTTAACTGCAACATTTCTTTCCATTCCAATGAAAATACTTTTTGTTCAGAAGATTTCATGAAAGAAAATTCATGCAGAATACTTTGGGTATCACTGCACCACCAATGCCAAGTATAATCAAAAAGCTGGGTAGTAATCTCTTCAAAGTTATGGTGACCTGGTGCTAGGTGTTTAGTTGATACCTCCTTCAAAGTTTGTTGTAACATCATGCAAGACCTATGAGAAGTAAGAATGTCAGAAGACAAGAACTGCTCCATAAGAGACATGAGTTAACAGAACATCGAAACACAAAGACCAAGATCCAACAAGCATCAGTCAATAATCTGACTAAACTTTGAGGATTGTCCATTCGAACTGCCATTTGAGAAAGTGTAGCACCAATTTCTTTTTAAAGTTGATGAAAACCTGAAGTGGCACATAATTGGGCTCCGTTTGGAATTCAGACATAGAACAATTTCTTTGATTAAGATCCCGAATCCAATATTTCATCAAGAAGATATGTTTGCACCATATCCTCAGAACCAGACCACTTGCAATTACTTGCAAATACTTGCCAATCTTTCCAGCATCCAATTCTCACAATCGTTATTGTTATCACTTTGACATTTTGAACTCACACTTAATCCATGAAGATCTCTATGCTTGATACATAAATTGGACTAGATAACACACCTGTCGCTGAGGTTGGAATGAAGACTATATTTGATGTATATGATTAAGCGTTGTTGATACCTAGATTATATCTGTATGGAATACCACCAACTGCATACCTTGTCGACACGATGCTCTGATGTTTGGTCGATAGAATTTGTAAAGGTGGGCTTTGATTTTCGACACTTGAAATCTTGGCTTTGATCATTCCTCTGACACCTGTGAATTTCGATATCTTTCGACTGCCATTTGTGCCCCAACTGCCGCCTTGAAATCTGGAAAATTGATTTTCTGCCACTCTGACTTTATCTCAATGGTTTGACATTTTTCCATATCTGTGATGCGTTCCCAGTTGACCCTTTATCATACCATTGGAAAATGATGTCTTCCTCCAAGATGTCCTCATCATATAAAGTTTTAAGAACTAAAGCAACCTCCTTGGCTGCTTCAGCACGTGCATGGTTACAAAACATCTCAATAACACCAAGCAACATCGACTGAGAATTTTCATCTTGCACAACTCCAGATAAATAGCCTTTCTTGCTAGACACCTCTTTCGAAATTTCTTTGCCGACACCCTCGAAAAGGGCTTCAAAATAGGCATTCATGATTTCCTGTGGAGAACCATTTGAAGATTGCATGTAGTTTTGTAACTGTTTAGGAGTATCTCCATTCTTCAAGTGCTCCTTGAAAGCAACAAGAAGCTCATCATGAATTCTCATTGTATTCAATTTACTCAGAATAGTCTCCTCGACATGGGCTTCTCAGCTACCTCATCACCATTTTCAGATTTAGACTTCTTATCAACTTCAACCTTTTCACTCTTGCCTGAAGACTTCTTTGTTGGCTTAGATATATGTTCTTCCAGAGTGTCTAACATGACCATTTCACTTGTAGTAGAAGTCAACTGTTCTCTGATTCGTTGCTGTGAAGCTTCAAGAGAAGTGTTAGTCTCCCATTGCACTTCATCCTCCTCCTCATTTTCATCAACATGGCTTCCAGGAGGGGAATGATCTTCGTCAGAACCAGTTTTCTTCTTGGAAACTTTGGACGCAACCTCATGGCCTTTTTTCTTGGATTCTTTCTTGACTTTTTTGTTTTCTTCATCAATAGCTTCTCCTACTTTCAAACATTCCTTTTCTGCTTTTCTCATGGCCTTCTTATCTTTGCCTCCCTTCTTTTGCTCTGGAAGATTCTTCAAAATAAATGTAGTCAGCTTGTCCCTCATTTCAACATCGGAAATATGTCCACATGCAACACACTTCAGTGAAACCATTTGTGTTTTTGATACAAGGATTTCTGTCTCAGGATTGCCACATTCATAGCATTGCACATACTTCTTAATAAAAATCTCCAACAGAGCCACAAGTTTTGAATTATCATGAGCACCATTGACAAGAGCAATCCCAGTTTTTTCATCAAACTTTGATTGCGCACTCGGTTCACAGCTGAAATATTTTTTTGTATAAGAAGGGGGTCTGGCAAGAGCTTTAGCCACATCTACCATATTGACAAGATTTGTCTTTATGCCATTACCTTGTCCCTCAATTTTTGTCATCAGCTTAGGCATCTTATACCTGTAAAAAGCATCATCTCTGTTGCCCTCACCAATATTTAGAAGAGCCATCTTTTCTAATTAGTGATCAAGTGGAAGCCAAGGGTAAGGATATGGATTTCGAAGAACCGTTTCTATCCAGAGTCAGATATCAGAGAAGATATCAAAAAGCCAACAAATACATGTGGAGAGGAGGGACTTTCTCTATGATGTTTTAGCACTCCACCTTGCATGTGGAGAA
>JASDQU010737270.1:22986-36356 GCA_032191745.1 Picea mariana
AGTCCAGCAAAGAAAACTACTCCCTCTCAGGTCGAAACCCATTTTTGTATTTTACATCTACATAAATAAGTAAAGATACTCTCAGCCTTGAAAACTCGAGTCCTATCTCTGCTTTCTAAACATAGAAAACAATTACAATCATCTCGACACTTGTCCAAACAAACTGCCTTATTTCAAGGAACTATCTTAACAAAAAATACTTAAAAATCTGAAGATACTGCTTGAACATTTCGAACACTGGAGGTTGTTAAGATTTGTTGGCAAATAAACTCTAACAGAATCAAAACAAATCAATGCAAAATCGGTCGAATGCTTGAGGTTGTTGGAGTAAAATCTCCTTGGGATAGGAATGCTCCTCATAGCTGTTATCTCCCATCGATCCTCTGCTGATATCGAGCCCAGGAATCTTCCCTCTATCACTTTTGATAAATGCATAGGCTGCCAACTATACTTTGTTCCTATCCTTGATCTGCTTAAAATAAGGAAAAGTTGCCAGCAGTGCCAAGATTGCCAGCTCTATTTAAAAATGCCTCAAAATCTGGAGAAACTTGCCACCTATTTTTCGATTGCCTGTTGATTTTGTGCTCTAAATCCTTGAGTTCATATCGATGATATGAGATCTTCCACCTCACCCTGAACATGCTCTGCCATTTGTACCATTGAATTGGATGCCCTTCATATCTGGGATTGACCCTTTAACTTCCACATGTTCTTCATTGAATTTGATAGCAACTCCAGGCTAATCAACTACAGCCTGTGTAGTTTTTATAAGTTGAATCAAGGTTCATGCTGACGCTACTAGAAATTGGTGTCTGCCTTTTTTGTGAACACCGAAATGAAACAACATTTTGGATCGTGTGTGTTAACTGCAACATTTCTTTCCATTCCAATGAAAATACTTTTTGTTCAGAAGATTTCATGAAAGAAAATTCATGCAGAATACTTTGGGTATCACTGCACCACCGATGCCAAGTATAATAAAAAAGATGGGTAGTAATCTCTTCAAAGTTATGGTGAACTATTGCTAGGCGTTTAGTTGATAGCTCCTTCAAAGTTTTTTGTAACATCATGCAAGACCTATGAGAAGTAAGAATGCCAGAAGACAAGAACTGCTCCATAAGAGACATGAGTTAACAGAACATCGAAACACCAAGACCAAGATCCAGAAAGCATCAGTCAATAATCTGAATAAACTTTGAGGATTGTCCATTCGAACTTCCATATGAGAAAGTGAAGCACCAATTTATTTTTAAAGTTGATGCAAACCTGAAGTGGCACATAATTGGGCTCCGTTTGGAATTCAGACATAGAACAATTTCTTTGATTAAGATCCCGAATCCAATATTTCATCAAGAAGATATGTTTGTACCATATCCTCAAAACCAGACCACTTGCAATTACCTGCAAATACTTGCCAATCTTTCCAGCATCCAATTCTCACAATCGTTATTGTTAGCACTTTGACATTTTGAACTCACACTTAATCCATGACAAGCTCTGTGCTTGATACATAAATCAGACTGAATAGCACACCTGTCCCTGAGGTTGGAATAAAGACTATATTTGATGTATATGATTAAGTGTTCTCGATACCTAGATTATATCTGTATGGCATACCACCAACTGCATACCCTGTCGACATGATGCTATGATGTTTGGTCGATAGAATTTGTAAAGGTGGGCTCTGAGTTTCGACCCCTGAAATATTGGCTTTGATCATTCCTCTGACACCTATGAATTTCGATATCTTTCGACTGCCATTTGTGCCCTAACTGTCGCCTTGAAATCTGGAAAATTGATTTTCTGCCACTCTGACTTTATCTCAATGTTTTGACATTTTTACATATCTGTGATGCGTTCCCAGTTGACCCTATATCATACCATTGGAAAATGATGTCTTCCTCCAAGATGTTCTCATCATATAAAGTTTTAAGAACTAAAGCAACCTCCTTGACTGCTTCAACATGTGCATGGTTACAAAACGCCTCAATAGCACCAAGCAACATCGAATTAGAATTTTCATCTTGCATAACTCTAGATAAATAGCCTTTCTTGCTAGACACCTCTTTCGAAAATTCTTTGCCGACACCCTCGAAAAGGGATTCAAAATAGGCATTCATGATTTCTTGTGGAGAACCATCTGAAGATTGCATGTAGTTTTGTAACTGTTTAGGAGTATCTCCATTCTTTAAGCGCTCCTTGAAAGCAACAAGAAGCTTGTCATGAATTCTCATTGTATTCAATTTACTCAGAACAGTCTTCTCGACATCTTTTTCCATGGGCTTCTCGGCTACCTCATCACCATTTTCAGCTTTAGACTTCTTATCAATTTCAACCTTTTCATTCTTGCCTGAAGACTTCTTTGTTGGCTTAGATATATGTTCTTCTAGGGTGTCTAACATGACCATTTCACTTGTAGCAGAAGTCAACTGCTCTCTGATTCGTTGCTGTGCAGCTTCAAGAGAAGTGTTAGTCTCCCATTGCACTTCATCATCCTCCTCATTTTCATCAACATGGCTTCTAGGAGGGGAACGGTCTTCGCCAGAACCAATTTTCTTCTTGGAAACTTTGGACACAACCTCATGGCCTTTTTTCTTGGATTCTTTCTTGACTTTTTTGTTTTCTTCATCAATATATTCTCTTTCTTTCAAACGTTCCTTTTCTGCTCTTCTCATGGCCTTCTTATCTTTGCCTCCCTTCTTTTGCTCTGGTGGATTCTTCAAAATAAATGTAGTTAACTCGTCCCTCATATCAACATCAGAAATATGACCACATGCAACACACTTTAGTGAAATCATTTGTGTTTTTGATATAAGGATTTTTGTCTCAGGATTGCCACATCCATAGCATTGCACATACTTCTTAATAAAAATCTCCAACAGAGCCACAAGTTTTGAATTATCATGAGCACCATTGACAAGAGAAATCCCAGTTTTTTCATCAAACTTTGATTGCACACTCGGTTCATAGCCGAAATATTTTGTTGTATAAGAAGGGGTTCTGGAAAGAGCTTTAGCGACATCTACCATATTGACAAGATTTGTCTTTATGCCATTACCTCGTCCCTCAATTTTTGTCATCAACTTAGGCATCTTATACCTATAAAAAGCATCATCTCTGTTTCCCTCACCAATATTTAGAAGAGCCATCTTTTCTAATTAGTGATCAAGTGGAAGCCAAGGGTAAGGATATGGATTTTGAAGAACCGTTTCTATCCAGAGGCAAATATCAGAGAAGATATCAAAAAGCCAGCAAATACTTGTGGAGAGGAGGGACTTTCTCTATGATGTTTTAGCACTCCACCTTGCATGTGGAAAAATGGCTGCATCCAACTGCAAACCCAAATCAACCTCAGCTTCTGAGTTGGCTTTGGATGCATACAACCAAACTTTTCTACCACCAGAAGGAAGCTGCTTATTCTTTTTCTTCGATGTAGGACATTACTCTCAGAGTTGATGTTGCCAATTGAAACTTTGATTGATAAGTGTTCACAAGTGAGAGCAATCTTCTTTATGCCTGAAATGGATATTGGTCAGAATACCGATTTCTTATAATTTATAGGATCCTAACACTATGTATGAGTAATTTCAAGCTTGAAGATGATTAATTATTTCATAACATGGATTGATTTACCTTTTATTCAAGGATGCATTCATGCAAGGTCAACCAAAATAAAGTTGGGATGACTTCGTTGGTAGACCAAAGGCCAATCTTGCAAAAGAAGAGAAGGATACAACAATGGTTAGGTAGGTTGCATCTCCCTCTACTATGGAATAACAATTTTAGCCTATGATTGCAGAGACCTATGGAAGTGTAAGAATAAGAAAAAGGTTAAAGCAAACACACTCGACAAGTGAGTCTTCCTGTAGCATGTAACCATGGAAAAATGAGAGTGTGCAAACAAAAGAGGAGGATGTTGAGTTAGTCGTAGTTGTAGCTGCTTTTCACTTAGAATGACATGAACTGTTCTCTGTTGACACTTTGTACAACGCTAATCAAGTAAATCTTGGAAAAACATAGTCTCATACTGTTAATTTAATGAAGAAATTCCATCAACTTAGTTTGCAATTAAACATATTAACTATTGAGAGGGCCATGTTATCGCCATTTTTTGGGATAACTAAGGAGATTATGTCTCGAGGCCCTCAGGTTGTAGATATGGAGTGTCGAGAGACTACATGACAAAAAATGTCCACTTGCAGAGATGGAGACCCTTCTCACCACCACAAAGGTCAGGATTTTCATGATGGCATCCACCACACATGTTGGCTTTCAGAAGGCAATGGGCCTTGTTCCATGAGGTACAATTAAGGTATTATGGTGAGTTCCATTCAATATTTGAGGCATTTTTATGTTGTATCTTAGACCGCTTTAGATTTCTTGATATATTCTTGGACATTATGCCTTTTGCCTCGTTTTACCTTGGTGGTTGACATTGTGCCCTAGTAAGTGGTTTTCATCGGTAATGGGTTTACTACTAGGAAATCCCTTAAAGAGCCATCATACCGTTCCCAACCATACTTACCACTTTCCATCACTAACACCCCCCCATTTCCTTGTCTCTTGGGATTTTAGGGTGTATTGACCCAAGAAGGGGTTGTCCCTCATTCTATGGGAAGAAGGGGATGAAGGACCAAAGGGATTGTTGTTGGTTAAAAAGATAAAAGCCTATATATAAACCTTCCAGATGCTTGGCCCATAGATCCACCGAGAAAGCAATGAAATGATTCTTTGTAAGAAAAGGGGGACCCACAAGAATAAATGATTATGAATGCTTAAAGGGTTAGTTGGAGGATAGGAGGTCTCATCACGAGCTGACCTATAAGGATTATGGGTATATAGTGGTATGGAATTACCATCATTTGGTTACCAAGCCAGGGAAATGGCTCTTAGTTGCATGGCTGAGAGAAAGGGGGTCTCATCACAAGCCAACCTTCTCATTTCCACAAAATACTTGTGAGTGACACAGTTATTATATGGACACCACACTAGGGAAGTGGCCTTCAACTTATCCTTTAAAACATCAAAGAAACAAATAATGGAAAGAGGTTGGGCTTGGAAAAAATGAATTGCAAACGAAAGTGCCACACACCCTCTATAAAGGCACCCATGAATGAGACACTACAACCCCTTGTATGTCATTAACCTCATGCCCAATGAGTTTTGATCCATAACCACTTCATCTACTTCACATGGATTAGAGAGGGATCACTTTGGAAACACTCCTTGACCTAGGGGAATATCTACCCAATATGACACCTCGTCAACCCTCCCATATCCAAGATTGGAAAGTTGCATAATGTCTTTGAGCACTTACTTGTTTGACATGGTAATATTTGATGCACATGCTTAGGTGGATCATTTATTGACTTGATTTACTTAGCATGATATTTTGAATTGAGATCCTTGGAGGGTGTGCTTGTTTGTCTTTGCAAGACCTAGTTGGTGGACAATTTTGGAGGAATAAGCCTAGCTTGGGCTTGCACAGGGATTGAATCCCATAGGTGGATTCCAAGGGCCCGCATGCCGGATGAGAGCGATGAAACTTCGAAGGCCTAGAAGACATTGTGGACGACATAAACTATCCCTCACATGCCAAACATTTTACCTAGGAGAGGAAAATTGTCATCTTTAGAGGCATGACGTCACCTAGGGGGGATAGGGTGTGGTGTTGAGGTTACCACTCATTAACACATGGATGTTTTGAGGATAATGATGCTTTGACCATGAAGGAAGTGACTTGGATGCTTAACATGTGGCTTTGGGAAGCCTAACTACACTCCTCCTACACCAACGGCTTGCTCCTAGTGTCAAAACATCCCCTAAAGGGGCGACGTCACTTTGAATTAGGGTTTCTTTTTGTGTAAAAGTAAATTTTAAGTGAATTATTTAATAATATTTTGTAAAAGGGGGAATATTAGGGTTATTGACCCCTAGTCTTGTGGTTTACTTTAATATTACGTGGACAAACTATTTTGCAGACATTTTGTATAAATAGAGATCTACGATCTCATTTCATAACATAACTCTCCCATTGTGAGAAGTATTGGGATGAAATTTTCGCTACTCTTGGTGATTTTTGTGTTTCTCTCTCGTGGAATGTATTTTGATGAATGTCTCTAAAGGCTTGTTATCTCGACTCTTGGATGAATGTTGCATGGTAACTAGGGTTTGATATCTCATTTTCTTAGATTAGGTAAGGAAAAATATGCATATGCTATTTACTTCTTGCTTATTTTGGTTATTGTTGGTGGAAATCCTATGGAGGAGTATGCTAGATACACCCTCCATCATTGATTCATCTCTTTGTTAAGGTTTTAAGTCTTTCCTTTTTTGCAAGGGTTGCTAGGAGGAATACAAGGGTATATACCCTCCTAGATTTACCTTAAGTTTGGTTGGCATACCCTAGGGAGTAAGAGGGTTTACACCCCTAGGGTTGTTGTTGATATAACTTGTGCTTTAAAGACCCTATTCACCCAATTTTAAAGGCACCAATATGAAATATTCTTGCATTGGATAAATAAAATATTGCTTTGGGAAACATTTTTGGATTTTGTTCCTTGTGCTTAGAACACCTTTCAACCACTATGGAATCCCCATAAAAGGGGTAGTTCTTGCTGTTGTTACAAACTTACATCTTCAGCCATTAGGGATGAAAAATCCCTAATCTAATTGCTTCAATAACTCTCAAATCAACCACTGAAAATTGCCCAAAGTTTGCACACTTACACTACTTGGTCTAGCGCACTTTTTGGTGAAGTTTGGAGGATTTTTAGTGGCTGATTTTATTTCTGTAATAAGTTGATTGTTACAGCCATAAGGCTGATATATATTGCTGCAGAAAGTGTTTACAACAACCTTATCTTTTCATGCTAGTATCTTGGTATTTGAATCTTGAGTTTCAATAGTGTTTAGCTAGTTTGTCTCTTGCATCTTTTACTTGATTCATAGCTCTTGTTTAGAAACTTATTGTACCATTTCATTGCTGATATATATTGTTACTAAAAAATTCTATTAGGGAAAATAATCTTAAATTGCTTGTCCAATTGATTATATTGCATAATATACTTGGTTTTCTTGTGTCTCGGGCGAGTACTTCACACTTGGCAGGTCACTCACTCATTTGGAAACCATTGAACCTTCTCAGGACTCTTTCCAAAGATATTCATACAATTTATAATTGACCCCTAGGGACATCCTCTTCATATTCATCCTTTTTCATCTCATTCCCCCTAGGGTCACCGATATTCCCACCTTGAGGTGACTACCTCACCTCTAAAGTGAAGGGGACACTTGCCTAAGGTGACAGTGGGTAGGTTCCCTCCTAGTTATCACCATTTGGTGGTTGGGTAGGGATTTTCCCAACCTACAACTTGTGCGAAACAAGCCATATGGAAATAAGTATCTCCCTCTCACCATCAAGGGTGTATTCCTTTGGAAATACACCATAGACAACTAAATTGGGTAAAAGGAGAAAAATTTGAGTACTATAGTAATAATCAAGCTGGTATAGTGGTTATAGATTCCAGTAGAAAGGCTTATCTCTTGTCTGACTTTCGATCTGAAGGGGGTAGGAAACATTAGGGGAATTTTGAGGTAAAAAAATGGGCTTCAAGATAAAACATGTACTACCAAAATCAACTTTAAAAGAGGTAATAAGATTCAAGATGATGATGTCAACCATAAGGGTAAATATTTTTAGAGGGAAAGGAAAAAAACTACTTTTTTTAATTGTATGTTTGAATTATCTCCTTATAGGTTTACTTAAATTTCAAGTGTAGACACTTGTTGGATGGAGAACTAAATTCCACATCCAATGAGTACCCACTTTGCATAATTTTGATACACCCAGAGTGATATAAATTGGAAATATATGAAAACACGTGTTTCATGAAAATAAACATGCTTTTTCATGTATTTCCAACTTATCTCAGTATGGGTCTATCAAAAGTATGGAGAGTGTGTACTTGTTGGATGTGGAATTTAATTCCGCATCCAATGAGTGTCTACACTTGAAATTTGATTAAACCTATAAGGAGATAAGTTGAATATATGATTAAAAAAGTAGTTTTCTTTCTTTCCCTTTGATAATTCATAATAGTTGTTCTATTATTTTAACTATTATTTTATTATTTTCCTTAGGAGGCCCATTTTAGACCTCAAATTTCCCCTAATGAACATTCTAGTGAATCTACCACTGAGGTGTTTTGTAAAGAAGAATTTTCTATGTGAATTGTAGTTGCATAAATACTTGTTTCCGAAGAATACCCGGTGGAATCCCAATCATTTTGTGGGAGACGTAAATCTAAGAGAATTCCAGTCTTATTTGAAGAATGAGATTCCAAGGGCACATGAATTGGAGTTATATAGAAGATAGGAGCTAAACACATTGCTATGGATTCAGCCTGAGACAACCTCTATAACTTCCACAATTAGAGAGCATGGTTAGAGGGTGTCTAACCCTTGTATCAGGGAAGTAATAGCTTGGGATTAGTCTAGAATGGTCATTGAGTTCATTAATTTTTATACTAGTTCGATTGGGGAAGCAGTGCAATCTTGTGAGAGTATATGGAGGGAGCTCATAGATGGACTCAAGCAAAGGGAACCACATTCCTTGCTAAACATTCATGCTCCCTCTTACAAAATCCTTATGTACATCACAATTGTTGATGAGTTAGGTTTACATTGATGAGCTTATCATAGCTTAGAGGATTCAAGGTGAATTCACCACCATAAAGCATGCTTATGAATCAATCAACAACATGTGGACAAGTGGATATATGATTTCATTATGCGTTGATGAGTTCATGACTTGTTGTTGGGTTGCATAAAAAAAACAAAGGACTTTCAAGTTACATATTTTCTCATACGCATTCCAGTATTTGGTCATTTTTGACACACACGATCTTCACTGATTGCAACAAAACATTTGTAGGATCTAATGACAAATTTACGAGCAGTTGGAATTTTAGAAAAATTGTTGGATTGCTACCACTTTTTGAGGAGAAAATCTCTCCATGGTTTCCTCTTCCTTTTTGTTAAGAAGATTTGTAGGGAAGATAGGGAAACAATTTTGATAGTTAGTAGTTAAATTTATATAAATATAGAAACATGTACGAACCAATTTCGAAGAATTTGTATAAAGGATCAAATAAGGGAACCATTTGGGTTCACCATGATTTTGAATAGAACAAGTCGATCCCTAAGTTGAAACTATTGAGTTTTATGTTTTACTGTCGAGTTATTTCTTAGGAGATTATCCAATGAGCTGCAGAGTAAGGGCCCACTCTTGTAGTGCACATATGTGATTATCTAGAATTTCATCACTTCATGTTCAACAATTCATTTCTTTCAATTTACTTTCCTGTTGTGTGACTCATTCCTACTATTTTACTTTTAGAAATTTATTTCTTGTTGGCGTGCTTGGTTAGATTTATTCCTTGAAATTAATTTCCTGCAATTTACTCATTTTGCAATTCACTTTCATTAGTCATGGGTTCTGAAATGATTCTAGAATGATAAGAGTTTTCACTTTCTGAGTTACATTTGATTTAATTGTTTTAAGAACCATACGTTAATTAGGAGCTCTAGACCAGTTCTAGAATGACAAGAGTAGTTGCCTTTGGGTTATCCTCGATGGAAGTTTCTTTTGATTTTTTACACTAGTACATATTGGAAAAATTTTGACGTTCTATTTGTGACGTTATGGACAAAATTGGCCATATTGTCGAAAAATAGAGGAAACTTTAAGTTTTTTTCTCTATATTGCTCGATAACGTCTCTCTTGCGACGTACTACAAAAACATGTCTCTCTTGCGACGAAGGTAGGAGGATGTCGCTCTTGCAACGGAATTGCATTTTCGTCTCTCTTGTGACTTTGGTGAAATATTCGTCGCACTTGCGACGTTATGGAAACTAGGTTTTCCCTATCCCAACGGTCACCTAGTATTTGACCAAGTCAACTTTGTCTTGGTCAATGATCGTCGAAATTGTGACATTATAAAATATATAAATATGTTTCATTTTATGGATTTAGTGATAAGTTTTCTATAATAACGTGTAACGTCCCCGACCACCAACCCTTGTCAGGTAGCTCTACCTAACGACTGAATCATTGTTTTTCTCTGCTCTAATACCATTTTGTAAAACACCCGACCAGATAGGGCGGGCCATTCTACTCATAGAATCAACAATTATCATATGCATATAAATATAAACATAAACATACAACATATTCTGTTCATACATAGATTAATGCGAAAATAACAATAAAAGCATACATGCAGTAATCACAGGCAAAACCCATAATATAACAACATATACATGCAATATTCATCAATTATAACACATGTACATATACACAACATGTAAATGAGCATAGGAATGTGTACTTATCTTTCAATTGAAGTACACAAATTGCGTGCAGACCTTCCACGAACCTCCTAGCCATAGGCCACGCTGCTCATCACGCTCAACAATGGGTCACCCCCAAGCTGGGACTAAACTCCACTGGGAAAGGGAATTATAGGCTTGTAAAGGACAACAAGGAAGTTTCACAAAACAACAGGAAGTATATTTTATCCCAGGAGTCACTTACGCCCACAACCCACATACCCTCATTCCCCACACACTTGTTCCACCCCAGGAGGGTACACCTTCACTAATACAAATCCATTGGCTATGACACCTCCCTTACCTTGGGATTCAACAACAAGCTGAACCAGAAATCTTAGATTACTGTAGATGCTATGGGACTCCCTCTAGGAGAACTCACTTCCTCAGCACACTCTTTCACCTAGAGAGAGTTGCTCACAGGCCTAACAACCTACCTCTTCAACCACAAGCCTGAAAACCCGCTTCTTCAACCAGCTTCAACTCAATTCCATCCAGGTAAGGACAATAGAAAGGATCAATATAGCCCAGAGAATGGCAACAACCACAATTTGGTAAGGCACAACACGGTTTTGGCAAGTACAGATATGATGGGCTTCACAAAAAAACACAGGTCAACTTCATGGGTTACTGGTTTTAGAGGTGCGTGAAAGATTCAAAGGTTGATGATGGAGGCCAAGTGAGTTAGGTGAAGGATCAGACAATGGGGAGCGCACCCCCCCAATGCTGACTTTCCATATTTAACTGCATGCACGCAGGTTGACACCTGTCTTCTTGGAGCTGCATGCACTCCATTTAGCACTCGTTCCCTTTCCAGGAACTTAGGATAAATGGGTTTATTTTCCCCACTTTAGTATTTTCATTTTCATGAATATATTATAATATTCCCTTGGGTTAATCCCTCTAGCTTAGCTCCTCTTTCCTAGCCTCTCAGTCCCATCCCTTTTCCTACCTAGTGGAGCTTAGTCCCCCATCACTATTTCTTTGTGGTCGATCTAGATGCAGTGATGTATAATTTTTATTAATGATATGCATAATTACATATACAGAAATTAGGCTCCTGGCTTTAACATCCTAGGCTCTCTGGCCTAATCATCACATAAGCATCCTAGCTTATTATAACTTGGCTCACCATCCTAACAAACATGTTTACAATTCATTATTACAACTGGGGATTTGCCGGGGGATATTGCATAACGACAGTTCAAAAAGGGTATAAGGTGGTCTTCTTGGTGAACAAAAAACATGTATTTTTTTTAGTAACGTCTGTGGGGAAGAATATCAGAAAACATTAGAGGTGGGAAACAAATTAAAGAGGGTGAAAAGGGTGATGGTAAATGTTATTTCCCTTGCAAAAATTTTTGTACTAGATGTCCCGAAAGAGTTCTAATAGAAACAACTAAAAAAAATTGTAGAAAATATGGGCACATGGACGGGGGATCAAATTGATATCGTCCCATGATAATTATCTACATATACATTCATTATCTATTTTAATATTTATTGTATTCTCAAACTTTTATATTGTTTTATACATGCAATAATTTTTCATGATTGTTTGTAATTATAAAGTTAGATTTTCCCTCTAACTTTATGCACAAAGCACCAAGTAGTAGCATAAATGATGTTGTACAAGATGACGAACTTGAAGTAGATAATGAAGATCAAATTAATGATCTCATGGAAGTAGATGACAATAATAACATAGTTCAAGATGATGGGACAAATCAAATGATCCAAGACTTATTCGGTCATCCAGATGAGAATCATGGGGACAATAGTGATGGTATTTATGATGAACCTCTGATTGACCGACTTTAAAAAGGGTCAAGAGAAAATCTTCTCTCCACTACATTGATGCTGGTGAACTTAAAGGTTACGAATCATTTGTCGAACACTTGTATGACATAGATCCTAAGGTATTTAATATGTTTCATCACATCTACATAAAGGTTGACTTTTCCCCATTTTTTTTTAGTGTTAATTAACGTGTAAAATAAAAATGCAATATTTACAATTACTATTCTTTGCATTAACTATTTATTTTTTATGTTTTAGATTGTTAGGTGAATTTCTGTTACCCTCGTCAAATATTTTACCTCGCACATATTGATATTTACATGCCATTATGAAAGACATTGGAATGGAGTATCAAAGTATAGATGCATGTACTGATGATCATATTATATATTATGGACAACATGCATCGAAAACATAATGCCCGGTATGTGGTATCAATAGATATCGAACCGATCAAGTAACAAAAATGGTAAAGGTTCTCCGACATATTCCCATAATTCCACGTTTGCAGTGAATGTTCAGGTGCCAAATCATAACACAATTTATGGATTACCATGCATGGAAGAGAATTGAAGATGGCGTTCTTCGAATGCCTGCAGATGGTTATGCATTTAAGGAAATTGCTGAAAAATGGCTAGAATTTACAGATGAACCTCGTAATGTTAGGCTTTCATTGAAAACTGATGGTGTTAATCCATTTGGAGAGATTTGGTCTGTTTACTCAGTGTGGCCTATTTTTGATATCAACAATAACATTTCTCCTTGGATGTCAATAAAGAGGGAGCACATAATGTTGACAATAATTATTCTAGGTATTTGTTTACATTAATTTTTTGAATTTAAAATTTTCATTTTTTCTCTTTTTTTTGCATAACATCTTTTATTGATTTATTTACGTATATATACATACCATGTTAGTAATTTCGTGTAATTTCAAACAATTAGGTAAGTACCAAGTTAAATATATGAATGTGTATATCAAGCCTCTTATCGACGAGCTACTAAAGTTATGGGAGGGCATCACTATGTATGACATCTGTAAACCAATTGGGCAGAAGAGATTTCAATGCCATGGAATACTTTTATGGACAATTCATGATGCCCCAGGAATAACACATTTTTGTGGTATGTAACGTTCCATATTGCATGCTTGAATAATATATAATTAATTGAATATA
>JASDQU010737270.1:41100-54667 GCA_032191745.1 Picea mariana
ATTTTCATGCAAAACTTCTTAAATGAATGGTTGTAGGTATAATTTCTTACATTTGCTTATTGTATTGCTGATTTAAAACCCTAGGTAACAAGCACACAAGTAGGTTATTGTTACATGTCCCCTTGTTGAGAAATATTTTTCAGCCATTGAAGAAAAGGGATAGAGCCTAGCCATTGCTACACTTGTCTTCTTTCTTTTGAGCTAGCATTGAAGTCTATAATTTGAAAAGAGGAGACGTCCTAGGCCTAGATTGCCTACACCTAGGGTTTCACCTTCTAGGGTTTGAAAGCCTTGCCATTGCAACACTTTCTCCCTTAGATTTATGCTTTAAGCTAGCCGTTTTGCCAAGCCAATTTAGAGAAGGAGGAGAGAGCACGAGGCCTTGCTTAAGCAACACCGGAGTGAGCCTCTTTCCCCTAGGGTTTTGATTCTAGGGCCCTGTCTTTGCAGCACCATAGAACCTTACCTTCTAGTCTCTGAGTTATTATCCTCCCGAGACCCTGTGCCCTTATTTTTGACTCCATATACCCTAAGGCACTGATTTGATCTCCAATGTTGAAGCTTTAGTGTGAAAAACAACTCTTTAAACTCTAATTCTTGAAACCCTAACTAACAACTAACCCTAAAAGCTGACGTCACCCCTAGGATATTTCATCTTGACGCAACAATCTATTATATGTGAGCAACTAAATGATGTTTAATGAATTGATTTGATTCAAGGAGTGATTATATTCATCGGATGCTATATTGTTCCAATATTTATTGACAAGTAACATCATATTGCCATTGTTATTATTGCAAACATTGACTTCGTCAATATTTATTGCTGTATTTGCTCATATATTGAATTTAGATAGTCATTGATTTATGAAGTATTAACCATTATTGCACGTACTAGTTTTATTGTTGTCTTGTCTCAAAAGCAGGTGTCTTCTCCTTGGTTATACTTTGTTGGACTATCTCTTTGGGCGATAATCTGTGAAAGGGGAAACTAGCCTTAATCCTTTGAGCCTTTTCCCTTTCAAACCCTAGATTGCCAGGGACGTCTCCCTTGGGCCTAGCCTCCCTAAATAGAAAGGACCTCCCCATTGTGGTGACATTGGGTGGGGCAGGTCCCTGTTACGCCAGTTTGGCCTTCTACTTTATAGCCTTTGCTCCTAGCTACAACTATCCGATAACAAGAAACATTAGGGGAATTTTGAGGTAAAAAAATGGGCTTCAAGATAAAACATGTACTACCAAAATCAACTTTAAAAGAGGTAATAAGATTCAAGATGATGATGTCAACCATAAGGGTAAATATTTTTGGAGGGAAAGGAAAAAAACTACTTTTTTTTAATTGTATTTTCGACTTATCTGCTTATAGGTTTACTTAAATTTCAAGTGTAGACACTTGTTGGATGGAGAACTAAATTCCACATCCAATGAGTACCCACTTTGCATAATTTTGATACACCTAGAGTGATATAAATTGGAAATATATGAAAACACGTGTTTCATGAAAAGAAACATGCTTTTTCATGTATTTCCAACTTATCTCAGTACGGGTCTATCAAAAGTATGGAGAGTGTGTACTCGTTGGATGTGGAATTTAATTCTGCATCCAATGAGTGTCTACACTTGAAATTTGATTAAACCTATAAGGAGATAAGTTGAATATATGATTAAATAAGTAGTTTTCTTTCTTTCCCTTTGATAATTCATAATAGTTGTTCTATTATTTTAACTATTATTTTATTATTTTCCTTAGGAGGCCCATTTTAGACCTCAAATTTCCCCTAATGAACATTCTAGTGAATCTACCACTTAGGTGTTTTGTAAAGAAGGAATTTTCTATGTGAATTGTAGTTGCATAAATACTTGTTTCCGAAGAATACCCGGTGGAATCCCAATCATTTTGTGGGAGACGTAAATCTAAGAGAATTCCAATCTTATTTGAAGAATGAGATTCCAAGGGCACATGAATTGGAGTTATATAGAAAATAGGAGCTAAACACATTGCTATGGATTCAGCCTGAGACAACCTCTATAACTTCCACAATTAGAGAGCATGGTTAGAGGGTGTCTAACCCTTGTATCAGGGAAGTAATAGCTCGGGATCAGTCTAGAGTGGTCATTGAGCTCATTAATTTTTATACTAGTTCGATTGGGGAAGTAGTGCAATCTTGTGAGAGTATATGGACGGAGCTCATAGATGGACTCAAGCAAAGGGAACCACATTCCTTGCTAAACATTGATGCTCCCCCTTACAAAATCCTTATGTACATCACAATTGTTGATGAGTTAGGTTTACATTGATGAGCTTATCATAGCTTAGAGGATTCAAGGTGAATTCACCACCATAAAGCATGCTTATGAATCAGTCAACAACATGTGGACAAGTGGATATAGGATTTCATTATGCATTGATGAGTTCATGACTTGTTGTTGGGTTGCATAACAAAAACAAAGGACTTTCAAGTTACATATTTTCTCATACGCATTCCAGTTTTTGGTCAGTTTTGACACACACGATCTTCACTGATTGCAACAAAACATTTGTAGGATCTAATGACAACTTTACGAGCAGTTGGAATTTTAGAAAAATTGTTGGATTGCTACCACTTTTTGAGGAGAAAATCTCTCCATGGTTTCCTCTTCCTTTTTGTTAAGAAGATTTGTAGGGAATATAGGGAAACAATTTTGATAGTTAGTAGTTAAATTTATATAAATATAGAAACATGTACGAACCAATTTCGAAGAATTTGTATAAAGGATCAAATAAGGGAACCATTTGGGTTCACCATGATTTTGAATAGAACAAGTTGATCCCTAAGTTGAAACTATTGAGTTTTATGTTTTATTGTCGAGTTATTTCTTAGGAGATTATCCAATGAGCTGCAGAGTAAGGGCCCACTCTTGCAGTGCATATATGTGATTATCTAGAATTTCATCACTTCATGTTCAACAATTCATTTCTTTCAATTTACTTTCCCGTTGTGTGACTCATTCCTACTATTTTACTTTTAGAAATTTATTTCTTGTTGGTGTGCTTAGTTAGATTTATTCCTTGAAATTAATTTCCTGCAATTTACTCATTTTGCAATTCACTTTCATTAGTCATGGGTTCTGAAATGATTCTAGAATGCTAAGAGTTTTCACTTTCTGAGTTACCTTTGATTTAATTGTTTTAAGAACCATACGTTAATTACGAGCTTTAGACCAGTTCTAGAATGACAAGAGTAGTCGCCTTCGGGTTATCCTCGATGGAATTTTCTTTTGATTTTTTACACTAGTACATATTGGAAAAATTTTGACGTTCTATTTGCGACATTATGGACAAAATTGGCCATATTGTCGAAAAATAGAGGAAATTTTAAGTTTTTTTCTCTATATTTCCCAATAACGTCTCTCTTGCGACTTACTACAAAAACATGTCTCTCTTGCGACAAAGGTAGGAGGACGTCGCTCTTGCAACAAAATTGCAATTTCGTCTCTCTTGCGACTTTGGTGAAATATTCGTCGCACTTGCGATGTTATGGAAACTAGGTTTTCCCTATCCCAACGGTCACCTAGTATTTGACCAAGTCAACTTTGTCTTGGTTAATGATCGTCGAAATTGTGACATTATAAAATACATAAATCTATTTCATTTTATGGATGTTGTAACAAGTTTGCTATAATAACATGTAACGTCCCCGACCACCAACCCCTGTCAGGTAGTGCTACCTAACGACTAAATCATTGTTTTTCTCTGCTCTGATACCATTTTGTAAAACCCCCGACTAGATAGGGCGGGCCATTCTACTCATAGAAACAACAATTATCATATGCATATAAATATAAACATAAACAGACAACATATTCTGTTCATACATAGATTAATGCGAAAATAACAATAAAAGCATACATGCAGTAATCACAGGCAAAACCCATAATATAACAACATATACATGCAATATTCATCAATTATAAAAAATGTACATATACACAACATGTAAATGAGCATATGAATGTGTACTTATCTTTCAATTGAAGTACACAAACTGTGTGCAGACCTTCCACGAACCTCCTAGCCATAGGCCACGCTGCTCATCACACTCAACAGTGGGTCACCCCCAAGTTGGGACTAAAATCCACTGGTAAAGGGAATTATAGGCTTGTAAAGGACAACAAGGAAGTTTCACAAAACAACAGGAAGTATATTTTATCCCAGGAGTCACTTACGCCCACAACCCACATACCCTCATTCTCCACACACCTGTTCCACCCCAGGAGGGTACAAATTCACTAATACAAGTCCATTGGCTATGACACCTCCCTTACCTTGGGATTCAACAACAGGCTGGACTGACAAATCTTAGATTACTGTAAATGCTATGGGACTCCCTCTAGGAGAACTCACTTCCTCAACACACTCTTTCACCTAGAGAGAGTTTCTCACAGGCCTAACAACCTGCCTCTTCAACCATGGGCTTGAAAACCCGCTTCTTAAACCCGCTTCAACTCAATTCCATCCAGGTAAGGACAATAGCAAGGCTCAATATAGCTCAGAGAATGGAAACAACCATAATTCGGTAAGGCACAACATGGTTTTGGCAAGTACAAATATGATGGGCTTCACAGAAAAACACAGGTTAGCTTCACGGGTTACTGGTTTTAGAGGTGCGTGAAAGATTCAGAGGTTGACGATGGAGGCCAAGTGAGTTAGGTGAAGGATCAGACAATGGGGAGCACACCCCCCCAATGTTGACTTTCCATATTTAACTTCATGCGCACAGGTCGACACCTGTCTTCCTGGAGCTGCATGCACTCCATTTAGCACTTGTTCCCTTTCCAGGAACTTAGGATAACTGGGCTTATTTTCCCCACTTTAGTATTTTCATTTTTATGAATATATTATAATATTCCCTTGGGTTAATCCCTCTAGCTTAGCTCCTCTTTCCTAGCCTCTCAGTCCCATCCCTTTCCCTACCTAGTGGAGCTTAGTCCCCCATCACTCTTTCTTTGTGGTCGGTCTAGACGTAGTGACGTATAATTTTTATTAATGATATGCATAATTACATATACAGAAATCAGGATCCTGGCCTTAAAATCCTAGGCTCTCTGGCCTAATCATCACATAAGCATCCTAGCTTATTATAACTTGGCTCACTAGCCTAACAAACATGTTTACAATTCATAATTACAACTGGGGATCTGCCGGGGGATATTGCATAATGACAGTTCAAAAAGGGTATAAGGCGGTCTTCTTGGTGAACAAAAAACATGTATTTTTTTCAGTAATGTCTATGGGGAAGAATGTCAGAAAACATTAGAGGTGGGAAAAAAATTAAAGAGGGTGAAAAGGGTGACGGTAAATGTTATTTCCCTTGCAAAAATTGTTGTACTAGATGTCCCGAAAGAGTTCTAATAGAAACAACTAAAAAACATTGTAGAAAATATGGGCACATGGACGGGGGATCAAATTAATATCGTCCCATGGTAATTATCTACATATACATTCATTATCTATTTTAATATTTATTGTATTCTCAAAATTTTATATTGTTTTATACATGCAATAATTTTTCATGATTGTTTGTAATTATAAAGTTAGATTTTCCCTCTAACTTTATGCACAAAGCACCAAGTAGTAGCAGAAATGATGTTGTACAAGATGACGAACTTGAAGTAGATAATGAAGATCAAATTAATGATCTCATGGAAGTAGATGAAAATAATAACATAGTTCAAGATGATGGGACAAATCAAATGATCCAAGACTTATTCGGTCATCCAAATGAGGATCATGGGGACAATAGTGATGGTATTTATGACGAACCTCTGATTGAAAAGGCAAATGACCGACTTTATAAAGGGTCAAGAGAAAATCTTCTCTCCACTACATTGATGCTGGTGAACTTTAATGTTACAAATCATTTGTCGAACACTTGTATGACACAGATCCTAAGGTATTTAATATGTTTCATCACATCTACATAAAGGTTGACTTTTCCCCATTTTTTTTAGTGTTAATTAACGTGTAAAATAAAAATGCAATATTTACAATTACTATTCTTTGCATTAACTATTTATTTTTTATGTTTTATGTTTTAGATTGTTAGGTGAATTTCTGTTACCCTCGTCAGATATTTTACCTCACACATATCGATATTTACATGCCATTATGAAAGACATTGGAATGGAGTATCAAAGTATAGATGCTTGTATTGATGATTATATTATATATTATGGACAACATGCATCGAAAACAGAATGCCCGGTATGTGGTATCAATAGATATCGAACCGATCAAGTAACAAAAATGGTAAAGGTTCTCCAACATATTCCCATAATTCCATGTTTGCAGTGAATGTTTAGGTGCCAAATCATAACACAATTTATGGATTACCATGCATGAAAGAGAATTGAAGATGGCGTTCTTCGAATGCTTGCAGATGGTTATGCATTTAAGGAAATTGCTGAAAAATGGCTAGAATTTACAGATGAACCTCGTAATGTTAGGCTTTCATTGGAAACTGATGGTGTTAATCCATTTGGACAGATTCGGTCTGTTTACTCAGTGTGGCCTATTTTTGATATCAACAATAACATTCCTCCTTGGATGTCAATAAAGAGGGAGCACATAATGTTGACAATAATTATTCTAGGTATTTTTTTACATTAATTTTTCGAATTTAAAATTTTCATTTTTCTCTTTTTTTTGCATAACATCTTTTATTGATTTATTTACGTATATATACATACCATGGTAGTAATTTCGTGTAATTTCAAACAATTAGGTAAGTACCAAGTTAAATATATGAATGTGTATATCTAGCCTCTTGTCGACGAGCTACCAAAGTTATGGGAGGGCATCACTATGTATGACATCTGTAAACCAATTGGGCAGAAGAGATTTCAATGCCATGGAATACTTTTATGGACAATTCATGATGCCCCAGGAATAACACATTTTTGTGGTATGTAACGTTCCATATTGCATGCTTGAATAATATATAATTAATTGAATATATCATGCATGCTGTTTAAATAATCATTTCGTATATTAATAAATCACATTAATCCATCTGTTGCAGGTCTTCAAACAAAGGGTAAATTTGCATGTCCAATTTGTGGTCCTAAGATGAAATCTCGTCGGTCAAAAAGTTAGGAAAGGAGGTGTTTGATGAGTATAGACACTTCCTCTCTAAGAACCATAAGTATCGTACTACTGAAAAAGATCTTTTCAATGGGAAACAAGAGATTGGATTAAAAACACAAAGAATGACACCTCGCCCATGGAAGTTGGCATATGACAGAATTAATCCTCGAGGTACACATTTTGTTTATGTATCGTAAATGGAATCATGATTTGAAATTTTATTTTAATTATTCATTTTATTTTACTGCATTTGATAAATAGTGTTCTGATTTTTTTTTATGCTTCATCAATGTCGTTGTCGTGAAGGTAGTAATAATGGGCTTCCACGAGGAATGAAATGTTATCCCACTCAATTCATGAGGTTTCCTTACTATAATTACCTAAAAATAGTTCATTTATTTGATACAATGCATATCGGCAAGAATGTGACATAAACATTATGGTGAATCATAGATGGAAGGAGGGATAAAGAAAAATTTGTCAAAATTTGTAATGACATTCAGGAATCCAATCATGCAATGCAAAGTGTGATCTGATCAAATAACGATGGAGACCAAAATAACCTTCCATGGTTATTAACAGAGAAACAAAGCAATGGTGTAAAAGAGGTCATTCAAAAAATTAAATTTCCCACAGGTTTTTGTTCAAACATAAAAAATATATTAACGAAGAAAGGTAAATTTGGTGGGGGTAAAAACACATGATTGACAAACCTTCATTAAGGTAATTAATAATTTTAGTATTCATATTTATATATTGGTTGTATACATTTTTTGAGATTTTTATTTTTTTGTCCAATTTTGAACAAGTAACGATTCATTTTTATTGTTACAATATGTTCTATCTCTATCTCTCCCAAATGACTTTGACAACAACGTCAAACACGTTATATATGATCTTGGAAAATACATGAGGTAAGAAGCTGCAATATATATGCAAAAAAAAACACATTTTTTTGTTGTACTTAATGACATGTGTTTTACTTGTAATGTAATATGTATTATGTTTTGTTGAAACATGTTATTTTCTTGCATCATGATCTGTAGATGGTTGTCATTGAAATAAATCCATGAAGATGATATAAAGTATTGGAAGAGAGAAATTCCTCGACTAATGTGTGAAATGCAGAAGTATCTATCTCCATCATTTTTTAATGCACAAGAACACTACCTCATACACCAAGTTGAGGAGATTGAAATGTGTGGATTTGTACACACAAGGTCAATGTGGATGTTGGAGAAACACTTGAAATCATTGAAGGCTTTGGTTAAAAAAAAAGCACGTCTTGAGGGTTCTATGGTGGAGGGATGTATGGTATATGAATCCATGGTGTATATTAATTAGTATCTTCCTAAATTAGCAACGCAAGCTATGCATGTAGTGGATTTCATTTGGGGTGTGAACTCCATCAAAAAATTTGAAAGGGAGCAACAATTGGGGAAAGTTACAATGAAGAAATTGAGAGGTAATTAAATCGTGGATATTTTTAATAAATATAAAAATTTTCGCTTTTTTGTGTATATGATCATACTCATTTAATATTTATTCTTTCATCATTTATTAATATTTACCATGGTTATAACTAATATTTAATATTGGTGAATTGTGATTTTTTGATTGGTCAGTTGCTCAAGATTGGGATGCACTACATTTATACATTGCAAACAATCTTGACTGGATGAAGGTATGGATTGATAGATGTAAAGAACACCATGGCGGTAGGTTATCATGGAAAGAACTGTTTGAATTGGTAAGAGAAGCTCGTCATAATGAAGATTCCTATGTTATGCAGAGGGAAATAGATTTAACATATTGTTTGAAAGATGGAAATGCAAGCAAATTCACCCATTTTATTCAGTTATTTTATATTATATTAATGTGACTGTAGGTGTTTTTTTTTCATATTATACTTTCCAAGTTATATAAATTTGTTTATTATTAACTGACAATGCATCTTTTACATGTCCGACATATTGCAGTTGAAACACCACAAGGCTATGTGGTGCAATGGTTGTAAAATTTTGCATCAAACAGTTGAATGAAACCAGAAAAAATTTTGATAGTGGGATAACTGCGGTATTCCAGGCCACTAATGTTTCCTCTAGGAGTGATATACGTCCTTGAGAATCTGAAAATAGATACTATGGGTTTTTGAATGATATAATTCAGTGTGACTTTAATTCCTTCAAATTAGTTTTGTTCGATGTCAAATGGTATAGGTTATGAATGCATGAACATGATGAGGAAAGAACCATTATTCAACATGCCAACATTTTTCCAATGATTAAAACAACAATTTTTGAAAAAGCAAATGACCGCTATGTTTTTGCAAGTCAATGTGAACAAGTCTTTTACTCAAAGGTTCCAGGTAAAAGAGATTGGTCATTTGTTGTTAGATATGATCCAAGAGGAAGACCAATAAAGTATAATGTAGATGAAGAAGATGATATTGAAGAAGAATATGATTTAGAGCTAGAGCAGGAAGAATATGGGTCGACAGATGAAGAATATGGAGAAGATGAACCAGGAATAGGAGACAATGCGCCAGTTCTTGATGATGATATCGATGAAGATATGCTAGAAAATGACATTGATGATGATGATGATGGTATCATCAATCCTTTCAACATTGTTTTTGAACTAGATGCTGATACAAATGTCGAGTTGGATGATCAAGAAGAATATACAGAAGAAGGATTATACAAATGTTGCGTTGGTTGATGAGGTACGTAACTAGATATTTTAATTTGTATGAATTATTCTCTTTAAATATTTTTTTATTTGGGCTAATTACATGTTTTTAAGTTTTATTTAATTTTTGTTTTGGTAGTTTCTATGCATGATTACTATGTTGATTTTGTTTGTTTTCTATTTTATAGATTGGGTATTGGGGAATCAAGAGCGATGTGAGGGGGGGAGGAGCCATATGAGCTTCCACCTTCACGTGGTTGGCCTTGTTTAGTAGAGAATAAATTATTCTCAAAACCAAGAGAAGTTCATTCATTCATATTTATACTCAAAGATCACTCACATACCCACTCTATATACCATCTCATCTCGTCCTCGTTTCATTTTAATTTTCCGATAGGTCAAATTTTAAAGGAAAAAACTATTAAAATACATTGTACTAGTGCTAGAGTACATGTTGGGAAACAATGACCTGTGAATGGGGCCAACGTTGAAATTTTTTCAAAATGTTTCTGTATGCACCAAAATTTGACATGGATAGTCTATTCACATTTGACATACAACAAAATTTGACATGAATAGTTTGTTCCATGTAAAATTTCAAGATAGTTCCGACAACAATTCTATAGAAGGGAAGTTCCATGTCAAATTTAAAGATAGTTCCGACAACGATTCTATAGAAGGGAATGCTGAATGATGAAAATGAGAGGTGCAACATGATGACCGTTGATGAAAATGTGGATGATCTCAAAGATTATGTGGGGACATCATACATCCTTGAGTCTTGAAACCCTCCCATACTATCAAGGCATGTGTCTAGTCTAACCATGTCAAATTTCGATGCATACATGCACATATTGAAGAAATTTCAATGTTGGCCCCATTCACTGCTCACTATGCAGGGTTGGTGCATGACATTTGTGGTGGGTGAATTGAAGCTTCTGCGACATCAAATCGACTTGGTAATTCATAATCAAACCCTCCTTAAGTATTATGCGGGGACATCAAACATCCTTAAGTATCGTGATGTGTGTTATGCGATCCTTAGATATTATGCGGGTTTGATGGAATAAATTTGTGATGGGTGTATTGGAAGTTCCATGTCAAATTTAAATATAGTTTAGACAATGATTCTGTAGAAGGGAATGATGAACGATGACAATGAGAGGTGCACCATGGTGAAAATTGATGCAAATGTGGTCGATCTCAAAGATTATGTGGGGACATCATACATCCTTGAGTCTTGAAACCCTCCCACACCCTCAAGGCATGTGTCTAGTCTAACCATGTCAAATTTCAATGCATACAGGTACATATTGAAGAAATTTCAACGTTGACCCCATTAAATGCTCATTATGAGGGGTCAATGCATGACATTTGTGGTGGGTGAATTGAAGCTTCTGCGACATCAACTTGAATTGGTAATTCAATAATCAAACCCTCCTTAAGTATTATGCAAGGACATCAAACACCTTGAAGTATCATGATGGGTGTTATGATATCCTTAAGTATTATGCGGGTTTGATGGAAGAAATTTGTGATGAGTGTATTTGAAGTTCCATGTCATATTTCAAGATTGTTCCGAAAACGATTCTATAGAAGGGAATGATGAATGATGACAATGAGAGGTGCATCATGATGAACGTTGATGCAAATGTGGGCGATCTCAAAGATTATGTGGGGACATCATACATCCTTGAGTCTTGAAACCCTCCCACACCCTCAAGGCATGTGTCTAGTCTAACCATGTCAAATTTATATGCATACAAGTACATATTGAAGAAATTTCAGCGTTGGCCCCATTCAATGCTCACTATGCGGGGTCGGTGCATGAAATTTATGGTGGGTTAATTGAAGCTTCTGCAACATCAACTTGACTTGGTAATTCAATAATCAAACTCTCCTTAAGTATTATGTAGGGACATCAAACATCCTTAAGTATCGTGATGGGTGTTATGAGATCCTTAAGTATTATGCAGGTTCAGTGGAAGAAATTTGTGATGAGTGTATTAGAAGTTCCATGTCAAATTTCGAGATTGTTTCAATAACGATTCTATAGAAGGGAATGACGAATGATGAAAATGAGAGGTGCAACATGATGACGATTGATGAAAATGTGGATGATCTCAAAGATTATGTGGGTACATCATACATCCTTGAGTCTTGAAACCCTCCCATACCATCAAGGGAAGTGTCTAGTCTAACCATGTCAAATTTTGATGCATACATGTACATATTGAAGAAATTTCAATGTTGGCCCCATTCACTCCTCATTATGCGGGGTCAGTGCATGACATTTGTGGTGGGTGAATTGAAGCTTTTGCGACATCAACCCGACTTGGTAATTCAATAATCAAACCCTCCTTAAGTATTATGTGGGGAAATCAAACATCCTTAAGTATCGAAACTCTCCCATACCTTCAAGGAAACTATCTAGTATAACCATGTCAAATTTCGACGCATACGAGAACAGATTGAAAAAATTTCAACGTTGGCCCCATTCATTGCTCACTGTGCAGGTTCGGTGGAAGAAATTTGTGTTGAGTGTATTGGAAGGTCCATGTCAAATTTCAAGATAGTTCTAATGATGATTCTATAGAAGGGAATGGAGAATGATGACAATGAGAGGTACATCATGATGAACATTGATGCAAACGTGGACGATCTCAAAGATTATGTGGGAACATCATACATCCTTGAGTATTGAAACCCTCCCATACCGTCAAGGCACGTGTCTATTCTAACCATGTCAAATTTTGACGCATACAAGCACATATTGAAGAAATTTCAATGTTGGCCCCATTCACTGCTCACTATGCGGGGTCGGTGCATGAAATTTGTGGTGGGTGAATTGTAGCTGCTACAACAGTGACACAAATTAGTGCACAAATTGATAGACACAAGTTTTAATTTTGCATCAACCTTTCTTCATTTTTCTTTCAGGTTCTACATTGTATATTATTATATACATTAAAGTATCTGTGTCATAGTTGTGATGAAAAATCCCTCTTTTTTCATTCATTGTTTAATAAACACAATAAAAATATGTCCTTGCAGTACTATATGTGGAAACGTTTGTACTGTCGAATGAATTTTAAAAGGAACAACGAAAATACATTGGACTAGGATTACTAGACATGGGCAACAATGACCTGTGAATGGGGCCAATGTTGAAATTTTTTCAAATTGTTTCTGTATGCACTGAAATTTGACATGGATAGAATATTCTCATGAATTAATGATACAGGAGGGTTTCTAGACTCAAATTCGACTCACAATACACCCACTTGTTTTGGTTCTAGACTTACTAGACTTACTTCTTATCAATAGATATCGAACCGATCAAGTAACAAAAAGGGTGCCTTGAAAGGTTCTTCGTCATATTCCCATAATTCCACATTTGCAACAATTGTTCAGGTGTGAAAACATAGCACAATTTATGGATTACCATGCATGTAACATAAGTGGAGATGGTGTTCTTTTAATGACTGCCATTGGTTATTGCATTTAGGGAAATTGAGGAAAAATGGGCATATTTCAAAGATGAACCTCGTAATGTTAGGCTTTCATTGGAAATTGACGGTGTTAATCCATTCGAAGAGCTTAGGTCTATTTACTCAGTGTGGCCTATTTTTGTTATCAACAATAACATTCCTCCTTGGATGTCAATAAAGAGGGAGCACATAATGTTGACAATGATTGTTCCAGGTATTTGTTTACATTAATTTTTTGAATGTAACCTTTTCATTTGTT
>JASDQU010737270.1:54690-90551 GCA_032191745.1 Picea mariana
ATGTGTTTTACTTGTAATGTAATATGTATTATGTTTTGTTGAAACATGTTATTTTCTTGCATCATGATCTATAGATGGTTGTCATTGAAAGAAATCCATGAAGATGATATAAAGTATTGGAAGAGAGAAATTCCTCGACTAATGTGTGAAATGCAGAAGTATCTATCTCCATCATTTTTTAATGCACAAGAACACTACCTCATACACCAAGTTGAGGAGATTGAAATGTGTGGATTTGTACACACAAGGTCAATGTGGATGGTGGAGAAACACTTGAAATCATTGAAGGCTTTGGTTAAAAAAAAAGCACGTCCTGAGGGTTCTATGGTGGAGGGATATATGGTATATGAATCCATGGTGTATATTAATTAGTATCTTCCTAAATTAGCAACACAAGCTATGCATGCAGTGGATTTCATTTGGGATGTGAACTCCATCAAAAAATTTGAAAGGGAGCAACTGTTGGGGAAAGTTACAATGAAGAAAGTGAGAGGTAATTAAATCGTGGATATTTTTAATAAATATAAAATTTTTCCTTTTTTTGTGTATATGATCATACTCATTTAATATTTATTCTTTCATCATTTATTAATATTTACCATGGTTATAACTAATATTTAATATTGGTGAATTGTGATTTTTTGATTGGTCAGTTGCTCAAGATTGGGATGCACTACATTTATACATTGCAAACAATCTTGATTGGATGAAGGTATGGATTGATAAATGTAAAGAATGCCATGGCAGTAGGTTATCATGGAAAGAACTGTTTGAATTGGTTAGAGAAGCTCGTCGTAATGAAGATTCCTATGTTAAGCAGAGGGAAATAGATTTAACATATTGTTTGAAAGATGGAAATGCAAGCAAATTCACCTATTTTATTCAATTATTTTATATTATATTAATGTGACTGTAGGTGTTTTTTTTTCATATTATACTTTCCAAGTTATATAAATTTGTTTATTATTAATTGACAATGCATCTTTTACATGTTCGACATATTGCAGTTGAAACACCACAAGGCTATGTGGTGTAATGGTTGTAAAATTTTGCATCGAACAGTTGAATGAAACCAGAAAAACTTTTGATAGTGGGATAACTGCAGTATTCCAGGCCACTAATGTTTCCTCTAGGAGTGATATACGTCCTCGAGAATCTAAAAATAGATACTATGGGTTTTTGAATGATATAATTGAGTGTGACTTTAATTCCGTCAAATTAGTTTTGTTCGATGTCAAATGGTATAGGTTATGAATGCATGAACATGATGAGGAAAGAACCATTATTCAACATGCCAGCGTTTTTCCGATGTTTAAAACAACAGTTTTTGAAAAAGCAAATGACCGCTATGTTTTTGCAAGTCAATGTGAACAAGTCTTTTACTCGAAGGTTCCAGGTAAGAGGGATTGGTCATTTGTTGTTAGATATGATCCAAGAGGAAGGCCAATAAAGTATAATGTAGATGAAGAAGATGATATTGAAGAAGAAGATGATGCAGAGCTAGAGAAGGAAGAATATGGGTTGATAGATGAAGAATACGGAGAAGATGAACCATGAATAGGAGACAATGCGCCAGTTCTTGATGATGATATCGATGAAGATATGCTAGAAAATGACATTGATGATGATGATGATGATGATATCATCAATCCTTTCAACATTGTTTCTGAACCAGATGCTGATACAAATGTCGAGTTGGATGATCAAGAAGAATATACAAAATAATCATTATACAAATGTTGCGTTGGTCGATGAGGTACGTAACTAGATATTTTAATTTGTATGAATTATTCTCTTTAAATATTTTTTTATCTGGGTTAATTACATGTTTTTAAGTTTTATTTCATTTTTGTTTTGGTAGTTTCTATGCATGATTACAATGTTGATTTTGTTTGTTTTCTATTTTATAGATTGGGTATTGGGGAATTGAGAGCGATGTGAGGGGGGGAGGAGCCATATGAGCTTCCACCTTCACGTGGTTGGCCTTGTTTAGTAGAGAATAAATTATTCTCAAAACCAAGAGAAGTTCATTCATTCATATTTATACTCAAATATCACTCACATACCCACTCTATATACCATCTCATCTCATCTTCGTTTCGTTTTAATTTTCTGATAGGTCAAATTTTAAAGGAAACAACTATTAAAAGACATTGTACTAGTGATAGAGTACATGTTGGGAAACAATGACCTGTGAATGGGGCCAACGTTGAAATTTTTTCAAAATGTTTCTGTATGCACCAAAATTTGACATGGATACTCTATTCACATTTGACATGCAATGAAATTTGACATGAATGGTTTGTTCCATGTAAAATTTCAAGATAGTTCCGACAACAATTCTACAGAAGGGAAGTTCCATGTCAAATTTCGAGATAGTTCCGACAACGATTCTATAGAAGGGAATGCTGAATGATGAAAATGAGAGGTGCAACATGATGACCGTTAATGCAAATGTGGATGATCTCAAATATTATGTGGGGACATCATACATCCTTGAGTCTTGAAACCCTCCCATACTGTCAAGGCATGTGTCTAGTCTAACCATGTCAAATTTCGATGCATACATGCACATATTGAAGAAATTTCAATGTTGGCCCCATTCACTACTCACTATGTAGGGTTGGTGCTTGACATTTGTGGTGGGTGAATTGAAGCTTCCGCGACATCAACTCGACTTGGTAATTCATAATCAAACCCTCCTTAAGTATTATGCAGGGACATCAAACATCCTTAAGTATCGTGATGGGTGTTATGCGATTCTTAAGTATTATGCGGGTTTGATGGAATAAATTTGTGATGGGTGTATTGGAAGTTCCATGTCAAATTTAAATATAGTTTTGACAACGATTCTATAGAAGGGAATGACGAATGATTATGAGGGGCCAATGCATGACATTTGTGGTGGGTGAATTGAAGCTTCTGTGACATCAACTTGACTTGGTAATTCAATAATCAAACCCTCCTTAAGTATTATGCAGGGACATCAAACACCTTGAAGTATCATGATGGGTGTTATGATATCCTTAAGTATTATGCGGGTTTGATGGAAGAAATTTGTGATGAGTGTATTGGAAGTTCCATGTCAAATTTCAAGATTGTTCCGACAACAATTCTATAGAAGGGAATGATGAATGATGACAATGAGAGGTGCATCATGATGAACGTTGATGCAAATGTGGGTGATCTCAAAGATTATGTGGGGACATCATAAATCCTTGAGTATTGAAACCCTCCCACACCCTCAAGGCATGTGTCTAGTCTAACCATGTCAAATTTATATGCATACAAGTACGTATTGAAGAAATTTCAACATTGGCCCCATTCAATGCTCACTATACGGGGTTGGTGCATGACATTTATGGTGGGTTAATTGAAGCTTCTGCGACATCAACTCGACTTGGTAATTCAATAATCAAACCCTCCTTAAGTATTATGTAGGGACATCAAACATCCTTAAGTATCGTGATGGGTGTTATGAGATCCTTAAGTATTATGCAGGTTCAGTGGAAGAAATTTGTGATGAGTGTATTGGAAGTTCCATGTCAAATTTCGAGATTATTTCGACAACGATTCTATAGAAGGGAATGACAAATGATGAAAATGAGAGGTGCAACATGATGAAGATTGATGAAAATGTGGACGATCTCAAAGATTATGTGGGGACATCATACATCCTTGAGTCTTGAAACCCTCCCATACCGTCAAGGCAAGTGTCTAGTCTAACCGTGTCAAATTTTGATGCATACATGCACATATTGAAGAAATTTCAACGTTGGCCCCATTCACTCCTCATTATGCAGGGTCGGTGCATGAAATTTGTGGTGGGTGAATTGAAGCTTTTGCGACATCAACCCGACTTGGTAATTCAATAATAAAACCCTCCTTAAGTATTATGTGGGGAAATCAAACATCCTTAAGTATCGAAACCCTCCCATACCTTCAAGGAAACTATCTAGTCTAACCATGTCAAATTTCGATGCATACGAGAATAGATTAAAAAAATTTCAATGTTGGCCCCATTCATTGCTCACTGTGCGGGTTCGATGGAAGAAATTTGTGATGAGTGTATTGGAAGGTCCATGTCAAATTTCAATATAGTTCCGATGATGATTCTATAGAAGGGAATGGAGAATGGTGACAATGAGAGGTGCATCATGATAAACATTGATGCAAATGTGTACGATCTCAAAGATTATGTGGGGACATCATAAATCCTTGAGTATTGAAACCCTCCCATACCGTCAAGGCACGTGTCTATTCTAACCATGTCAAATTTTGATGCATACAGGCACATATTGAAGAAATTTCAATGTTGGCCCCATTCACTGCTCACTATGCGGGGTCGGTGCATGACATTTGTGGTGGGTGAATTGTACCTGCTACGACAGTGACACAAATTAGTGCACAAATTGATTGACACAAGTTTTAATTTTGCATCAACCTTTCTTCATTTTTATTTTAGGTTCTACATTGTATATTATTATATACATTAAAGTATCTGTGTCATAGTTGTGATGAAAAATCCCTCTTTTTTCATTCATTGTTTAATAAACACAATAAAAATATGTCCTTGCAGTACTAGATGCAGAAAATTTTGTACCGTTGAATGAATTTTAAAAGGAACAACGAAAATACATTGGACTAGGATTAATAGACATGGGCAACAATGACCTGCGAATGGGGCCAATGTTGAAATTTTTTCAAGTTGTTTCTGCATGCACTGAAATTTGACATGGATAGAATATTTGCATGACTTAATGATACAGGAGGGTTTCTAGACTCAAATTCGACTCACAATACACCCACTTGTTTTGGTTCTAGACTTACTAGACTTATGTCTTATCAGTAGATATCGAACCGGTCAAGTAACAAAAAGGGTGCCTTGAAAGGTTCTTCATCATATTCCCATAATTCCACATTTGCAACGATTGTTCAGGTGTGAAAGCATAGCACAATTTGTGGATTACCATGCATGTAACATAAGTGGAGATGGTTTTCTTCGAATGCCTACCGTTGGTTATGCATTTAGGGAAATTGAGGAAAAATGGGCATATTTCAAAGATGAACCTCGTAATGTTAGGCTTTCATTGGCAATTGACGGTGTTAATCCATTCGAAGAGCTTAGGTCTCTTTACTCAGTGTGGCCTATTTTTGTTATCAATAATAACATTCCTCCTTGGATGTCAATAAAGAGGGAGCACATAATGTTGACAATGATTGTTCCAGGTATTTGTTTACATTAATTTTTTGAATGTAACCTTTTCATTTGTTTCTTTTTTTTTCATAATATATTTTGTTTATTTATTTACTTATATATACATATCATGGTTATAGTAATTATGCGTAATTTCAAACAATTAGGTAAGTACCAAGTTAAATATATGAATGTATATATCGAGCCTGTCATCGACGAGCTACTAAAGTTATGGGCTGGAATCATTATGTATGACATCTGTAAACCAATCGGGGAGAAGAAATTTAAATTTTGAGGAAATTTTTTATGGACAATTCATGATGCCCCAGAACTAACACATTTATGTGGTATGTATAAGCATTCTATTTCTCTTTAATACTATATAATTTTATAAATATATCATGTTGCATGTTTAATTTTAAATAATCTCATTGTATAACTGACATTAATCCATTTGTTGTAGGTCTTCAAACAAAGGGTAAATTTGCATGTCCAATTTGTGGTCCTAAGAAGAAGTATCTTCATTCAAATTTTTTAGGAAAGGTGGTGTTTGATGAGTATAGGCACCTCCTCCCTAAGAACCGTAGGTATTGTACTACCGAAAAACATATTTTCAATGGGAAAAAAGAGACTAGTTTAAAACCACGAAGAATGTCACCTCACCTATGGAGGTTTCAATATAATAGAAACCGTCAAGGTCTGCAATTTATTTTTGTATTGTATATGTAATGCTTTGAATTTTTAGTTTAATCATTGAATTTATTTTACCGTATTTGATAATTATTGTTGTCATTTCTTTTATGCTTCTTGAAGGCCGCCATCATGAAGGTATTAATAATGGGCTTCCATGAGGAATGAAATGTTATCCCACTCAATTCACGAGGTTGTCCTACTACAAGGAGCTAAAAATAGCTCATTTGTTTGATACAATGCATATGCTAAGTGTTTAGATACCCAAGAATCATTTGTTGGACCTATTATTAAAACTAGGCAATCTAATTAGGTGGTGGGTGCAATAGTGAAGAGTTTGCTAAAGAGAAACACGATAAAATATTTCACAATATGATGTTTATAGGGAAGAAATTTTAGATATTTCCTTACCTCCAACTTTAGATTTTTCTAACAACACATCATTTAACCACACTCTCTTTCGTGCATGGGTCAATGTTAAACCATTTCTTACAATTGGATAACTTTTCCCCCTTTGTGGTAACAACTATGTAATTTCCCCCTCTAAAATATTATGAGAATATCTACGATTTTTTATACTCATCCATGGTTCAAACAAGGTAGTCTTGAAGTTCTTTCAATGCCATACAACTTTACTCCCTTATTGACTAGTATTTGAGGGTTGCAACATGTAGATATAACATATCAACATCCTTAAAGGATCCTCCTCTCATGGGAAGGTCACCCCCTTTAAGAATCTCTTTTTCTTAGGCAAACCCTCAACTTGGTGATCCTTTTACATTAAGAAGGTTTCCTCGATGTGGCTTATGGATAAATAAAAAATACCTCCAATCTCGGATCTCCAAATATTATGGATCTTTCCTAAAGGATATAATGTATGATTGACCCATGTTATAATTTTCTTCATTATAGAATTTCTCATTGTGGAGATGATACTATGATAGCTCATTCCAAAGGACCCTAGTTCATTGACGATGTGGGACTCTTTATAAGGCCATGTACTCACATAAGTGAACCTTGTGACCTTTGTTCCCAATAACCACATCCTCCTCATTGACGTTTTTCTTACCTTTCTTAGTGGATGGAATACTAGAGACATGTAAACTTTTTAAGAAAAAGAGGTTCAATATTTACTAGGAAAATCAATAATGGTTCGACATCTAGTTAATATGTGGATTCAAAACAATTTTTATTAGGCAAGAACTAGTCATACAAAGTAGGAATGTATACATGAATGTTAAGACTATACAATTATTACTTTTTGAAGTTCTTATATGAAAATAAAATCCAATTGAACCATTCCAAATTCTCATGTAAGACTAGATTGGGATGTCCATGTTCAAATTCCCCATCTCGTTGATCTCTCCATCTAAAGTTCATTTTTAAGAAAAAATTAAGAATGTATCTACCCATATGTGAAATGTTAGAATGTCGTACTTTCCAGGTCAAAATAGAGTCACAAGAAAATTTTAATCCTCTCTAGATAAAATCATCCTAATACTGAGCTGTAAGAGTTGAAACCAACTTCTCCCTTTCTTCCCAAACTATTCAATTAGTGCAAAAGAACCACCAATCCTGAAATCACTTGAAGCAACATTTACATCATTGAGGGTGAAAAGTCTGTTTATTTTGGATCTAAATTTTCCTTTAACAATTATGTATTAGGTCTATCTTTTTGAAGGTTCATCACCAATCATTGAACTCACTATATGCTTTCCTGACATGCTTCCTCCATGCACAATTATATTAGTTTAAATGAGGCCTTTGCCTTTTTTAGGCAAGGCAAAGATGCTCCATGGAACCAATATTGACAATGCATGGTCCACCACATTTTTAGAGCATAAAAACCTCTAAGCACTCAAGTTTCTATATGAATAATTTTGGAAGAAAAAATAAACCAATAACTCTATATAATAAATGTGTCTTTCTTGAATATTTTTTCTATAGCCATGATTTTACTAACAAAATGCATGTCTCTAAATAATTAACTATTAAGTTTTTGTGAAAAATTTAATATCCTAGCAACATGGGAAGGAACATAATGGGCTAGATGCTCATGACTCAATACTTTATTTTTTTAAATTGACTTTGAAAAGGCCCATGATATGGTCAAGTTTCCCTTCATCTTGGTCATGCTTAAGGCTCTTGAATTTGTCCCCTTGTTCCCTAGATCCATGGAAAATCTTCTTAGAAGCAATGATGTATCTCTCCATAAACATATATAAATAAGAAGAAGTAGGGCTAATCCATTATATTTGACAAGGATCTCTGTTGGAACTTGAAATTTATGTGATGGTAATAAAAGCCTTGGTCTAATTGATCTTTCACATCATAGGTTAATGTTTGATTAAAGACATACCTCTCCCTAAACAAGGAATCCAGTAGTTTGTCACTGGGAATTTTGCTAATGATTTATTTCTCATCATTAAAGAGGAATATAAATTAATGATCAATGTAATGGACTATATTTATATATTTTATTTATCCTACGAGTCCAAAATTCAATGGGCCAAAACTCAATGTCACAAACTAGGCCCTCAAGACCTTCCTAGTTGGATCACATATTGGGGTTGGATTTCTTAGGCTTCCTTTTGTGTTTTAGGCATCCTCCAAATAGATGTGGTAGATTGCCATCCAAAGAGATAAAAAGAAAAAGAAAAATTGGCACACTGAGCTAATTCCCATGGTTGCAGTCATATTCCAAATATGCACTAAAATATTGGTTGTAACCTATGTCTATGACTGATCCTCTCTTTTGGTTCCCTCAACTAGCCAGTGTCAGTACTTGGAGAAATCTATTTATATCATTTTTTGGGAAAGTATGGAGGGTGGTAAGAACTTCACAAAGTAAATTGGAATTTTTGTTGCATGTTGAGGGTCTATATGGAAATCTTCGTAATAAACATCCAACCTTGAGGTTTTATGCACCAAATGGATTATTAGAGTACTATAATAAAACAAGGTATCGAACTATCGACGAAACACAAAGTCTCATATTTGGTTTGTCTTTTAATGAACATTCCTTATGGTGGTCCTCCATTCTTTGCATGAAGGACAAATCTTCATTAAGACAACCTAGTTCTCAACCCTAAGAGGCATTAACATGATTAGAGATGTTTTTGTCTCCGAGACTTGGGACAATATTATGTAATATGTGAGTAACATAATATTATATATAATTTATAAATTATATATTATAATTTATAATTTATAAATTATAATTTATATATATTATATAAAATATAAATTATAATACATATATTATATATAAATATAATAAAAACAAAAACCAAAAAAAATACTAAAAAACAAAAACAAATAACAAAACATAAGTTTGAAAAAAAGAAGAAAAAAAACACATTTCAACGTCCCATGCGAGCTAGGAGGAGAAGGCCGAGGTCAGAGTAGAGAGGAGGTCGGTTGCGTGAGCTAGGACGAGAAGGAGGTCAGAGCAGAGAGGAGGTAGTTTGCGCGATCTAAGAGAAGGAGAGGAGGTTAGGGCAAAGAGGAGGGCACGCAAAGGAGGTAGGTCTCACGAGGAGGAGGAGAAGGAGGTTAGGGCAGAGAGGAGAGAAAATGAAGGAGGAGAAGGAGGTTGAGGGGATAGAGGAGGAAACAAGAGGAGAAGGAGAAGGAGAAGGAGGTCAAGGGCATAGAGGAGGGCACACAGAGGAGGAGGAGGAGGTTGACTTGGACACGAGGAGAAGGAGAAGGAGGTTGAGGGCAGAGAGGAGGGAACGTGAGGATAAGTCTGGGATCGTGGGCATGCTAGATAGAGAAGGATGAGGGCATGCCATTTGAAACCTGCGCATGAGGAGAAGTAGGTCGACAATCAATTTAACATGGTATTATTCCTCTTCTTTTAAGTTTTCTGGTATTTTTATCTTCAAACATGCCATGAACATGTTCACATTCTCCATTTTATATTTCAATCTTGGGATCATTAGTATCCCATTCATTACTGTAAATTCCCAAGGTTTTTCCACAGATCTTACAAACCACTACTAAAATAGAGGGAACCCAACACCATCAATGAAGAAAACAAAATAAATGACAATGAGAGAGTTGTGATTGTACGTCAACTAATTTGTCCCTTTAAAAAAACTTCATTGATATGAAAGGGAGCAATATGTCTGTGAGAAAAGACCAAACATCTGCCCCCCCCACATACATTCAATAAGGTGTGTGGGATAAACACACCCTCAAAACAACAAAAAATTCACAAGAAGCTACCTAAAACCCTAGTATCATGCTTAGAGCTTAATGCAAAGGATTTGAGCCAACACCTTAGGCCTATGAACCACTCCCAAAATAAAGGGCACCCAAAACCATTGATGAGGTTAAAAAAATAAACTACAATTCAATTCTATTATTTCAATCCTTAAAGATTATGCTCACCACCCCCATCAATATCTCTTTTGTGTGGAGAATATTAGGGCCAAAATCCACTCATGCAAATCAGACTTAAAAAACTATAAATGAAGTAAAATTCAAATTTAGGTTTGGCAAAGTACTCATGAAAACAAAACCATAAAGGGAAAATATTTCATGATCATGCAGACCCAAAATTCGTTATAGCACCCAACTAAATTCTCCCTCAAATTTGAGATTCAAATACTTACATAAAATTTTGATAAGAAGGGTCACCTTGCCAAGCTTGGAAACCTTTGCACTAGTAGTTCCATGTGTTGGAATATGGGTCCACCACTTGTCCTTTTGAAGCTTCCATGTTGTGATCATCAATACCACATAGTTGAATATGATTAGTCCACACATCCATTAAGTCAACCCTGATATTGTTAATGTGGCAGTACGACACTTTCTAGGATTGTCATATGCACCTATAGTCTCTATTTACTATTCACGTCAATGTTTTATCTTCACCCACTATGCATATGTGCCATCTTTGTCTCATCTTGAATGAACACCATGTAGGGAAATCTTGTTCTTTTAATCATATTTCATCCCATTTGTATTCAATGTCTCATCCCTTCAATTCTAAATGGTTTTTTCTTGGACCTAAAACATTATAGAATTTGATTTTGGTATGAGGTCAAGTTAGTGGGAAGTGTTGCACAACTAGACAACATAAGAATCTCACTCCACCCATTCTAGTATTGGACCAGAAATATCATAAAACACATGTTTAAATCAAGTATTGGTGTTGGGGAAAGATCCATGCAACACTGAGGAACATAAGGGTCAATATCTACCTAGGCTTTTGAATCCGAAAACATTACGAAACAAAATCACACATTGTATCATGTTGAGCACCACCTCAATTTTTTTGTTGCATGTTCGTTTGCTAAATTGAAAAATCACCATTTAGGTATGTATAATCTTTTGATTATGTCCTCTAGATATTAAGGATCTGTCGGTGTAGGTTTATGGTTCACCAATGGATAAATTCTAACATGAATGTATGGTTCACCATATCCATAAGAAAATGATGGTTCCTTTTCCATCCCCATGCTAACATATTCACCTCATGCCTTCAACGGTTCCTTTCAACTAGAATAAATGGCACATGACCTCACTAATGTCACCTTACAATTAATATTAGTGCCTTCAATGGTTCCTTTTCAAAATATTGATAATATCACCTCACCATCATCAATGCCTTTTATGGTTCCTTTTCACATCATCACTTCATGTCTTCATTCATGTCACCTCACAATAATTCCACCTCTAATGCCCTCACTAGTTGTAGGCTATCGTTTCCAAATTTCACCCTCCCTCATAATAGTTGTTTCCTCTCACCTATCTTTCCTTCACTAGTTCAACCCTAGTGTGGTATCCTCTCACCTCTTGTCTCCTCTCTCTTTCACCTTTGCTTGAATGTTGTGCTCTCATGTTAATTGTTGTCACTATCCCTTCCCTACTTAGGGAATTTTTTTAACCTTGTTTTGTAGGAACATAGATTTCTTGGGTACTAAGATCACCATGTTTACACCTATTATGTATTGGCAAGGTTAAGAATTTACAAAGAACATAAAAATTTGAAATCCTTATGTGACATTCCTCTTATGAAACAAGGATTTGTATCATTTTTTCTTTATTACATCGTTATTTTCAGTGTTTGACGCGAACACATTTATTCACAACATGTGGGTTCATAATTAAAAAACCCCCTTCATAATTTAAAAAACCCCGTGATCCTTATGAGTATTTAATATGTGTATGGTGGTCTCTATAATAATAAAAGTTTACTATATTAGAAATTATGACATTTGATTCAATGTTGTATAGGTGTACGAAGTGAACTATGACATTTTCATGGTATTTTTAAAATTTGGGTCATTTTGCTTCCATTTATCTAGATAATTAGCTCAATATACTTTTTGTCATTAACAATGCACACATAGTAATCTATCAAGAAATTATTTCTTTGCTTAAAACCTCTTGCTCCTTCCCATAGCTAGTTTTCATCGAAGTTGAAATTATTGCATTTCGTTTTCCTCTTGCATGGTTTAAAGAGTCGAATTGAAACACCATCAGTTTCACGACCACTCCTTTGAGTAACAACAACCTAAAATCAAGTGCTAATTAAAATTTATCTAGCAACTTTTTTAGGGCTCTTCAAACCCATCTTAGCTTAGGTATAGATCTTTGGAATAGGATTGCAAGAATAACTTTCCAAAGTTGTTAACCAAACATAAATATTTGAGTTAGGGAGTGAAATCCAGTTGCTATATCACTGACTTTGGGAAGCCCTTCTAACACAAGGGTCAAGCACGAGGTCACATTGGGGCCAACATAGTAATCAACCTTGATTTGTTGGTCTTGGTGTCGACTGTCCCCCCTCTGCTTTGGTATAGTAGGTGGTACCATAGAGGCCATAATATTTTAGAATTCCTACCGAAGGTGACAACACATGGAAGGTGGTGTTGTACCTGGGATCGATGTTGGCTAGACTCACTCAGACTCCTTGGAGGGTTTCCCACTACTCGGTGAGGTAACTTGCACCAAGGCGTTAGTTCATTAAGCAGGTTTTCAATATAACTTTCCCACCCATCGAAACTCAATCCCTTCGCACATCGATCCTGCGATGTTGGATTCCATCACCAACTAGTGCTTCTTTGTGAGAAGGCTTGTTTGCATGCTTGACTCCTAGATTAATTAGCGTGTTCTAGATTACAATAGTGACATGTATAGATCCATCCAAACATTTTCAAACGGATAGTTAGTGGAATATATTTTTATTTAATTTCATAAAGGATATCTCTATTAAATAATTCCCCACAAGGTAGTAGAGTATGAAATAAAAAACTGCAATTGGCCTAATTAAATCAACATCGTCTTCATCTCCTAATATTTCTATTTCAAAACTAATAAAACATGCCCTAATGGAATCAATTCCGGGGTATTCCAACTAGCATCTTTCCTATTACTGCCACTTGTTGGCATGTGTCATTTGACTCCAAACATGCCCCTATAATGCCCATATAGTATACCAATAGTAATAGAGCATAATACAATTGTGAAAGAGTAGCACTATGGTAATCATGATGAGATTACTGTGATACCAACATGATAATAGTAATGAAATAGTGTTACATTTGATCGACTGATTGTTTCCGTCATTAATGGTGTTATAGAACGTACAAGAAAACAAGTATTTTTCAGATATATCTTCATTGAGTGAGGGAAGTTCATGTAGAATAGAGGAAAGTGAGACATCTAGTAGGTGTAATAGGCGAAGGTCAACTAGAGGTGAGAAGATCAGAAGAAAATTCCACAGATGCATGGAATTTTTTCTTGTGAAAGGGGAATCACGTTCTTATGATTATGAGAGAATAGAAGACATCGAGGTTCCCTTGAGGTACAAACATATAGTGAAATGATGGGTACCAAAGGATATTCCTGAAATAAACATTGAGTTTTGTGTAAACGAAAGGATATATTGGATTGCTCCATCGTCATTACATGGTATGGGGATATTTTCCATGGATGGAATAAAGGTCTGTTACAAAGGATTAACTAAATTGATGGAGTATGTCGGACCCTGTTATATCTACAAAGATTGGATACAAATAGTCCAATATACAAAAAGTATGCAAAGATATGGCTTGGTTGCAAATTATATACAACTAAAAGACAATGATCAAAATAAAGGAGAAACTATCTATATTGATGGAAGGCCAAAAGCAATGAGGAATATTGTAGGGTTTATAAATAGTACATGACCCATGCCCACAAATAAGCGACCCAATTGCGTATTTGAGGGGCGTGAAGGAAACCGTGTATTCATATGAGAAATAAAATCAATAGTTGGAGGGGAAGAGTTATTGATTGATTACAATTTGAATCGAATAGATATATATGTTTCTATTATGGGGGCGGTACTTATACTAATTTACCCAACCTGTAAGCAATGAATCTTATATTTTATGATTTTCATTATGTTCTTTATGGTGTTAATCCATTTGGAGAGCTTCGGTCTGTTTACTCAGTGTGTCCTATTTTTGTTATCCTCCTTGGATGTCAATAAAGAGGGAGGATTTCTCATACATTTGAATTTATTTCTCATGATAATGATCACGGTTCTAATTTTACTGTAATGTGGCAGAATGATCATGGTAAATCAAAAGCGACCTCAGAACAAGTAAACGAACAACAATTTTTGAATTGCATTTAATGTGAATTTTATTTCTGTGGCGATCAATTATTTTATTTGTTTACATAACCAAATTATTACTTATTTTGTTGACTATGTAGTTGGCGGGACATGATGCTGATGATGATTCACTCGATGAAATAGATTTGTATGAATCCCCCGACCCTATGGTTTTAATTAGAGAAAAGATCAATACAAAAAATAAGGAACTAGCTCACTTTGTTAGATATTCTAGATCAAACTCTTGAGGTCGAAGAAAGGATCAAAGAAGTTATGACAAGGCTTAAGAAATATAAGGTAATAACCATAATTTCAAGTGGTTTTATTTTATGTCATAAGATTAATTATGAAAGCTTGATTTTGAACTTTTACATTATCTAAACGAAAAAATATTTTCTTTCTTATATAGAGAGTTTTGGATCTTGTTGACACCGACATGCATGTCATCGGTAGTAGTGGCACTGCACAGATGCCACAGGGTCCCAACGTAGGCCCTTTTATAGCTTCTAGGACACAACTATTCAAATCTCCACCTTCCACACCATTAGGTGGGAGCCACTACACTGATGCAGGAGCATCGTCAGCAAGTACACGTGGCAGGACAACTCAACACCTGAGGACCAATTAGGAACCTCGAACAGGAGACGGTATTGAAAATATTTTGCAGTTGATAGAAACAGAAAATAGAAAGACCACGCACATAGAAAAAATGAGCACGCGTGACCTGGGAGTTAACCCTAGTCTCGATGTAACCATAGTTAGATAGTAGTTAGTTGTTTTATTTTGTATAAAGAGAGGTTTTTTTACACCCTAAAGAAGGGTCATGAGAGTTGTGAGTGTTACACATCAAAATTACTGTGAACCCACTGTGATTACTCAGCCTTTTCCATAGTAGCAATCCATGGTTGCTCAAACCCCCTCTCTTGGGGGCAGTTCTAGCCATCCTCATGATGAGGCCTCGACAAGTGCACATATTTATATGTTTAATGGGATTAATTTAAACACTCTCTCTAAGACATACAACACGCCAGATAACCCTGACAAAGGAAAATTCACTAACGATACCGGTACTTTACCAGATCCATCATCGTCCTCCGTTATTCCTCCATCATTTAATCCTCCGTCTGGACCAATTCAGATTGAGAAACCTATGTTCTACTCTATATTACGCCCTCCTAAGAGCACTATCCATAAATCTACCTTTAATCCTAGTTCACGTGCTGCCCAGAACTACAACATTGTCGAATATTTGGCTCAAGCGTCGTGTGCTATGTCTGTGTTAGAAGTTCTACAACACTTCCCTAGTCAACGTAGAACGCTCTTGGCTGCTATTGGCGCTGTTGATCTTGAGTCGTCCAACCATATCATGTTTAACCTAGACAATTATACATCTTGAGTCTCCCACCAACTTGCTTTCCAAGTTGATGTTGTTGTTCACAATCAACAAATCCATCGAACTATCTTGGATGAGGGAGCCTCTACTTGTGTCATGTCTTTAGCATGTTGGAAAATTTTAATATCACCCACACTTAACAAATCCCCAACGATGTTACGTGCATTTGATGGGTGAGATTTTCATCCCCATGGGATTTTACAGTCCCTGCCCATCTAATTGGGTGGAAAAAATGTCACTGTTGATGTCGAGATGGTCGATGCTCCCCTTGATTACAACTTGTTACTTGGAAGAAGTTGGTTTTATGATATGATTTTCGTTGCCTCGTCGGTGTTTCGATGTGTACAATTTCCTCATCTAAGAAAAATTGTCACTGTTGATTATTTAGATTTCTGCACAACTGATGCTCGCGCTCTCGCTACCAACAACATTCCTTTCTTGGGAGACCACAAGATCACGTATGAAAGCATTGGTGTTGGCTTGATAAAAGATTCTATCCTTATGGGTACCTTCCCTACACCACTTCCACCGACTACACATCATATTGCCACCGTCAATATGATTTCGACCGCGACTTATCAATCTTTGGAATCATCTGACCCTTGGATTGTACCTAGTCCATTGGAATTCGATGTACTAGGTGACACTGTGCCACTTAGTCCAGCAGAAACATCATACGTTTCTATCCAATCCACTTCTCGCTCTTCAGATGACCAACATCTATCGACACCTGACAATTACTCGATGCCATCACGGTTAAGTTCCTTGTCATCTGCGATCGACTACATTTCCCCAATTTTTCCCTCTGATGAATCTATTATGGAAATGTTGAGCATTGACGAGCTACCTCGGGATGATAACCATCATCGATCCTCTTTTCTTCCCCCTCATGAAGAAATTCGGGAAGATAGACACTCTATCTCCCCTCCCGATGTTGATTTTCCATCGTCTCCCATGCCTTCGACTTCTGATGATTTGGATCCGGTAGTTGACACGGTGATATCTTCGGTAGGGCTATTGGAGCCTAATCTTCTTACCCCTATCGTCAACATGTGTTCCTTCCAGAGTGATTTTCTTCCATCTAGTGAAGATCTCTTGGAAGCCATGACCAAGTTTTGTCCCTTGACATGGTGTCCTTCCAGAGAATGATTCTCTTGGAAGAGATGATCAAGGATAGTCTACGAGCATAGTTTCACTTCTCTGTGCAAAGCTCGTTAAAAAATGAAACATAAGCTATGAGAATAGTTTTTCCTCTCTGTAGCAAGATCGTTAAAAAATGAAATAGAGGTTATGAGCATAGTTTTCCTCTCTGTGGAAAGCTCGTTAAAAAATGAAATAGAAGCTTTGAGCATAGTTTTCCTCTATGTAGCAAGCTCGTTAAAAAATGAAACAACAATCTGGGGATTGAACCTAGAGCCCTGAGCATAGTTCTTTTCCTATGTGAATCTCGTTAAAAAATGAAACAATCACCTCTCTTGAACCTTCTTTTCATCCACTCTTATCCTTTTTCTCCGGCTAGTAGAGAAATTGGTGACAACCTCAAAGTCGGTGAATGAATTGAAGCTTGGAGGGCATGTCTCCAGCCTTTGATGATCATTCTGGAGTTAATCCACTATCTTTTTCAAGCTGGGGGCATATCGAGCTTAGTCTTTTTTCTTTCTCGTGCTTGAACAAACATGAGAATGTAACAACGTAGAATTTTATCACTTTTTCGGACTCGCATGGATATACGAAAAAGGAACCCCTTGGAGTCGTCTTTAATCTCTTTTCAGACTCTCTAAACATGAAAAGATTTTCGAGTGATCTTGCTTCCTTGCCCACTCGTTAAAAGGTTTGAAAGGGTGTCTTTCGAGTGATATTTTATCTCTTTTTTGGCCTCTCGAGACTAACATTACAAAAAAGGACAACACTGGAGTCGTCTTTAAGTAATTTTCAGACTCTCTAAATATGAAAAATCACCGAGTTTACCTTCTCTGGACTCGTTAAATGATTATACATTGAAGGGCCCATACGGGACCGAACCCTTACTTCTTCCAGTTCATTAAACAAAGGAAGAGGGACTTACCTAAGGTGAGTCATATAGAGCATGTGTTACCCTCTTTGAGCTCGTTAAATTTAAAAGAGGTACTCGTCTATTTGGATGGGGGAAAAATTGAAAGAAACAAGCCAAGCAGTTTTTGAGAACACTAACAATAACTCTTACAGTCGCCCTTGAACATGACACTTATTCTTTGCACTCTTTTTAATCCACTGAACCTCTGCACTGAGCCAATCCTCTGAGTTTCTTTTACTCCTTTGGGTCACTTGACGAAAGTCACAACATCCACTGCATCATCAAGTTTTGGTCCATGTCACGTTTCTGTTGTTGTGCCTCAGTGTTCAAGGGAAGTATCTGCCTCAAGAGTCATCCATCACAAATATCTTGTTTCAATACCCGTGTCAGTCCATGTTCATTTGATCTACGAATTACATCTCCGTGTCAGGTTAGTGTCGTTGATGGGGGATACATCAAGGCCCTCCTTCGATGAGTCTATTCCTGTCGAATTCAACACATTATCCAGGAACTAGACTTAGAAACCAGTTAGTACCTTGGGATCTGCATGCCTCAATGGCAGGCCTCCTCACATTCGACAATGGGTTTACATGATTGAAATCTGATCGGATGATTCCACGGATGTTCAACTTCAACTCATCTATTCACATTCGTCGAAATGTACTAGAGTACCTTAGGAATCATTGACATCAATGGTGATCTCCCTCGCGCTTGTTAATGATATACCTCATTGATTGGTAATCAAGTGGTTTCTGCCATGTTCGACATGAGGACATCTACTCAAATGGTTAGATTTGTACTACATCGGGATCGGTAAGAAGAACCTGGGTTGAGCGTCATCACTTTTGTACATGCTTTTCCTAGGCTGTGACGAAATTTCTTTTGACCTATGACACATATACTATTACATAGATCCACTTTGTATTGGTCATGGCTATGTCTTGTCATCTCATAGATCCACTGTGTATTCTTCGTGGCTACAATTAGTTCAGGTCATAGGAGTATATATCCACATTTTATCTTCAATGGCTAGACCTTTTGTCAATATAATTATGGATCCACAGTGTATTTTATGGTGGCCATACCTAAAAAGTTTTTATCTCTCAAGCATAGGTATGCCTGCCTTGGGTTTGAAACACGTCATAATATTTGTTTGATGGTTGTGTGCATCTTTTTCCAGCCTCTCTACATCCATACCCTTGCTCGGAAAAGTCTACAAAGTACTTTAGTCATCATCATCTTCTAACTTCATACTTTGGGGGGCAATCTGTTACACATCAAAATTACTCACTTCAATAGTGTCACAAGTGTTGTCATTACAAGTGTTGTAAGTGTCGCATCTTGTTCGCAAGTGTCGCATATTGACCACAAGTGTTGCAATTGTCACAAACATCATACTTCCATCTTGCCTATGTCATGCTTCTAACGACATCATAAGGACACTTAAGACACCTCAAAGACTAGTTTTGAAGAAGAGAAATCACTTAACAGGGAGTACAAACCTTTTGCCACTGAAAGAACCACTCAAAAATGGATTTTGGAGAGGAGTGCTCCCCTACCTACTGTCAGGGAGTGCTAGTGCTCCCTGGGCCTCTTTGGGGGAGCGTTTGAGCACTCTGTACACCCGTTTGGGGGAGCGCTACCCTTTCTGAGCGAATTTTTGGTTTGTTGAAGGAAATCAGGGGACAATCCCCTCAATATCTAAAGGTAGTTGGGTTCGAATCTTGGGTCAAGGCATGATCTTAGGGAAGATCCTAAACTAAAGGAGAAGAATCCTTAACTTATCCAAAATATCTCTCAAGTGGTTGGGCCTCTCCAAGATTATATCAAGAGGAGTTCTCATGGTGAAAGGTACATGAAAAAGATTGGAGGTATGAAACCTATGATCTCATAGGCAACATACAGAACAATAGAGACTAGAGATTGATACCAAACTTATGATCCTATAAGTGGTATTGACATAAAGGATTGGAGATGTGAAACTTATGATCTCATAAGTGAGATGTCATCAAAGCAATCAGTGTAGATTACTTGAGCAAAAGGGTTGGACAAGGAGAACTGGAAGAAGCTGCTGCACCTTCATCCAAAGGATTGTAAGTACTTCTACTTGTTCTTATCAATACATCAATGATTGGCCTGTTTCTTTCAGACTTATGCTTGTTCTACATTAGTTTTTATGCAATAGATGGATCTATATTTGAGCTAACCTTAGTAGAATAGGAAGTCCATTGTATCTTTGTTTGTTTTACAGGACCTATCAGGGAGCTCAAGATTGAAGCTTAGCCTGGACTTTGCAAGGACAAATGTTGTTAATAAGGTACACATCTTTCTTCTTCTCTTTCATATGTTAGCTTGATTAGATCTAAAAGGATGTTAGTGTCCATGTTAAGCACTTTTCCGTGTTGGCCTTAGAAGTCTAGATACCAAGAGGGAATCCGCTTGTCCGCAGGCAAATTTGCCTGTAACAGTGAGCAAGTAGAAGTTTCAGAGAATTAGTTGCTATTTGTTTTTAGCTATAACCATTTTCTTGATTGAATGAAGATAACAGAGGAAAATTGATCTAAATGTGTGGGACTGTGTTGTTTGTATTTTCCCTATTGTTGTTGTCAATCTTTTCAAGAAGGAATGAATCTTGCTACGAGTGTATGAAGATTTGAAATGCGTGCATAAAATTTAAGCCACTCTTCTTCGTGAGCCGATGCAAGGTGTGCACACAGTCCGCAAGGAGTGCATTAATAGGGTCTATTTCGACTCGTAAATATTAGAAGAAATAACGTAAGATTTCCTTTGCAAGGAGTGCAAGGTGACTGCTACAAGGAGTGCACTGTCGTTCGTGAGAATCCAGATCTTGCGTAAGAATCTGCTGTAAGGAGGGAACAGATCCAGAATTCAGTCCGTAAGGAGTGCGTTGATAGAGTCTGTCTCGATCCGCAAGCTCAAGAGGAACATCATAAGATTTCCTTTGCAGGAAGTGAAAAACAATACTGCCATAAGGTGTGCACAGTCGTCACAAGAATTCAAGACCTTGTGTAAATATCTGTTGCAAGGAGCAAAAAGATCGGGAATTTGACGAAGATTTGAAGCGATTATGTAAAGAAGTCAAAGAATCAAGAACCAAGGAACGCCAGGACATCGGGGAAGGATTCTTTTCAAGAATCTTTGATTCTAAGTTTGAAGAATTTCCCGGGAAAAGCAAGAAGTGTTTGGGAGATCAAAATCTTTGAGGAGAGCAAGCTCAGGAGGGATACCACTTTCCAGGAAGTGTGAATGAGATCCAAGAAATGTACTCGTAGGAAGGATAGAGGTCAAAGACTTTAAATCCTTTGAAAATTTCCTAAGTTAGAAGAAGGCGTAAGCTTAGAGGGAAAAGATCTAGACCGTTCGATCAGTGTCCAGACAACGAGGAGCAAGTGCAGANCACAGAGTGAAAAAGTCAAAGGGCAGGTTCGTGAGGTTTCGTGAAGTGAGAACTCGTGAAAGGATCACAACTGTTGATCATTCCGAAATAATTGGGACCGTCCATCATCAAGGAGGACACGTGGTGAGAGATCAACATTTCGCTGACTTGTGACTTAGAGGAGTCAAAGGTTGAGTCATGAGAACTCGTGAAACGTGAAATCACGACTTGATCTGAGCCATTGGATCAAGGGAGACCATGAGCCATCGATCCAGTGCCATTGCAATTTTGGATATTGGGAGAACAAAGGTAGCAATACTACCAGAGTCGCGAAATGCGAAATCACGATGCACCTTTCACTTAAGCGCATGGTCACCGCCGGTGGTCACATGAGGGAAGGGGCTTAATCATAGGAGATCTAGCGCATAATTACGTTGAAGCTTTAAAGTGTTAAGGAGAAGCCACAGATTCCATAGAACCTATGCCTTATGAATAAGGGGGCCTATTAAGTTAATTGAGGTTCCTAAGGGGACAAAGAGTCAATTAGACTCAATTTCTTGATCGATCCTAGACTTGGAGGTCGCGCAACCCTTAGGGGAGAAGGGGGGTTTGAATCAAGTGGTATCAGAGGGAGAATTTTTCTTACAGACAACAAGCAAAGGAAAGGAGGAAAAGAACTTGACATTGTATTCTGTGTGTGAGAGACAATCAACACAGTACCACCAAGGAGACGAGGGGAGCCACCTTTAGCCAATCATGTTTTAGAAAGAGAGATGCGAGAACTTCATGCAAGGATGGAAGCGATTGAAGAAGCGCAGAGAAGAGCAGCTAATGTTGGAGATGTCAGCGATGCAGAGAGAGAAGATGCAGAGGTCGAAGAAGCTACAAGAGAACACGTTGCCGAAGAATGTTTGCTAAGAGCAGTTGTTAGATTGGGAGCTAGAGCTAAGATAGAGGTCCCAATGTATGAAGGAAATTTGGATGCTGAAGTGCTGCTAGATTGGATAACGTCCATGGATAAATATTTCTATTATGAATATGTCAATGGGGAGAAAAGGGTGATACATGTTGTCACCAGGCTTAAAGGACATGCGACACTGTGGTGGGATGAACTGGAGGCTGAGAGGAGAAGTAGAGGCAAACCGGAGATAAAGAATTGGGACAGGATGTTAGACAAGATGAAGGCTAAATTCATGCCCAAGGATTATCATAACAATCTGTTCATGAAGCTATAAAACCTGAGATAGAAAGGTATGCCAGTCAAAGAATACATAGAGGAGTTCTACAAGATGAACATCATAGCTGGACAAAGAGAGAGGGATGAAGAAAAAGTTGCCAGGTATATAAATGGCCTGAGGTATGAAATCCAGGATGAGCTCAGCATGATGTCAGTAAGGACAGTGGAGGATGATTATCAGTTCATGTTGAAGGAAGAAGATAAGTTGTCCAGAAAACAAAGCCAATGAGGTAGAGGTAAAATATCAGTCCCGAATAAAGGAAAGGGAGTTTCCCATGACAAGGAGCATAAATCCAAGGATGAGACTGAGACTCCACATAATAACTCAGAAAGAGGAGGAAGTTCCTGAGGGAGACAGGGTGGTGGAAGTAACTCTTCTAGAGGAAGAGGCAGAGGAGGAATAAGGTGTTATGCCTATGGAAAGACAGGGCATATGTCTTGGGAATGCCCCGAGAAAAATAAAAAAGAAGGAGAAGCTCACATTTTGGAAGCAAAAAGAGGGAATGTTGAAGCATAAGGAGAAGAGGATGGAACATCCCTGATGATGAGAAAGGTTCTCTTAAAACTAGAGGCATAAGTTAAAAATCCTGTACAAAGGAACAACTTATTCAAGACAACTTTCAAGACTAAAGACAAAGTATGCAAGGTGATCATTGATAGTGGGAGAACTGATAACTTAGTATCCATGAAGATGGTGGAGAAATTGGAGCTGGTGTAACACCCTGTTTCCCCCAGTCTGTAAAAAATAACTATACTGGCCAAGTATTGTGGCAAACTCAGAAATATGAATGTGTGATGTGAATGGACCTTGTGAAAAAGGTCGATGAATGTAAATAATATTATGAATATATATATTGCAGGATTGCTGAGAGGGGGTGTGCTAAAAAAGAGACCATGATGGCTGAAGAAAAGTGGTGGAAGGCACCTGGAATGGTGGCGTTAACTTCCACCGAAACCAATACCGTATTTTGACTTCACTGGCCTGGAGAACCAAGAGCGGCTCGCTGGCCCTGAATTAAATGACTCGCCAGGTTGGTAGGTAAATGGATCCTCATGAGTAATGAGGGATGGGGGTGAACTGCCCATCCGTAGAGTCCTTAGACCTGACCACCGCAAGGAAGATCGTGCCACACGCAACCTTGCCGAAAAGAGAAAAGGTAGGAAGAGTGTGCGATGAAGGGGTAGATGCGAGGGAAAAGAAAAAGAACTCTGGAAAATACAGAGTGAGTGATAGCGGAGAAGGAGGAGAGTAACCTTCATTCTCGGTCATTGGCGAATAGAGACTCAGTCTCGTAGCATCGTGGTCTCAGCTCGGGGGTGGCTAGTAGTAAATCCATTTGGAGTCGCCGAGCCTACGGTTGGGTGGAAACGAGCACCCCTCTCAGCAGTTGCATCACCTCTGGTGTTTTTCTGATAAGTGTTATATCTTGTATCTTGAAATTTATATGCTGACATGTATGCTCATAGTTTGTGCAATTTATGAATGGTTTGAGTATAAGACTGTCTATGTGGTGTTTTGATCAGAAATGGTGGTTGCATGCTTTTATTGGAAGGACCACGTATGGCTTATGTTTATAGATAGATTTATATATACATATATTGAACTAATTCAGACTTCAAGTATGCTTTCGGGAGTTCTATGCCCTTATTCGTCCCCAGGAGTACCCGGAATAGATCTCTCCACAGAGATACCCTCTATGGAAATCTTACCAAGAACCTAAAAGAGGATTTGGTGGCGCAAGTCTTAGCCATCCCGTGCGAGGAAGAATGATCCTCGTAGATCTCGACATTTTGGCATTTCGGTACCCGGAGTACCCAAGGGCGAGTCCCCTTGCACTCACAAGTCCCAAAACCTTGACTTGCGAAATCCTGAATTATTATCGTGGGGGTAAATTAAGAGTTTTCAGAGTTCCGGCACCCGGAGTATCTAGGTACGAGTTTTCTTGTACTCGTGAGTCCCGAAACCCCGATTTACAAAATCTGGAAATGGCAGCGTGTGGTTAAGTATTGATCGACGGACGATATCCTGTCGGAAGATCTGAGGTCAGTTGTGACCATTAGATTGGAAGAAGAAATGAGGGCGTTAATGCCTCAACCCCTTTCCTTTTTATCTTCGTAAGTAGCGAAGAAATTGGGACCGTAGATCCCCAATGTCCATGGGAGTATCTGGACCATCCTTTTATAAGGGCACATGGCAGTCGGTAAGCATTTTGGCGTTTTGGCACTCAGGGAATCAAAGGGCAAGAACCATGGTCATCGCAAGTCGCAAAATCCTGACAACCGAAACCCCAAAATAGTTTAAAGTGTGGATGAGCATCGCACAATGAACGAGATTCTTTCGGAAGATCTGCGGTCAGTCACGACCGTTAGATTGGAGGAAGAAACGAGGGTGTTAAATGCCTCAAACTCTTTCTTTTATCTTCATGAGTAGTGGAGGAATCGGGACTATAGATCCCAAGATCCATGGAAGTTACCTGGACCGTCCATTTGTAGAGGACACATGGCTGCTGGTCGGTGTTTTGTCACCCGGGAGACCAAGGGAAAGAACCCTTGTCTTTGCAAGCCGCGAAATCCCGGTAAATGAAACCCTGAATCGGTTTAAGTGTGAATAAGTTTGAGAAAGCTGGGATTTGATTGTGACTATTGATCATCCTAAAAAGATCATAACGGTTGATCGTGGGTAAAGGTCGCAGCCATCCATTGGAGGGACATGTGGCTGTCGGTCGACATTTCAACGTTTCGGCACCCGGGAAACCAAAGGGAAAGAACCCTTGTCTTCACAAGTCGTGAAATCCTGGTACTCGAAACCCCGATGCACTCTATGGCAGAAAGGAGGAGTCCCGAAAGGATCTAGATCGTCCATCGGAGGAGACGCTTGGTGAGCAGTCAGAGTTCGGGGAAAGCTCTGAAATCCCATGGACCGTTGGATCCAAATCCTCGAGGATCGTTGATCTCCTATATGAATCCCCATATTGAGATTCGAGGATTGGAGTGACAAGAGTTTTGAAGTCGTTGCATCATGAACTCCCGGTTCATGAAACTCCGAAAAGATCCAAACCGTTGGATCCAAGACATCGAGAGTCGTTGGATCTCATACAAGAACTTGAGTATCGGGTTTCGGGGTTTGAAGAGTCGAAAGACTTGACTCTCTTGCATTTCGAACTCCCGATTACCGAAATCCTGATACGGACAGGATCGTCGGATCAAGGGAGGCTTATAGTCGTTGATCTCCCTTTGGAGGGGAACTTCAAAGATTACAGAGTTTCAGGGATTCGAAAGGGAGAGGAAGATACATCACATCGCGATTCCCCAAATCGCGAAAAGCCGGTAAGTGCTTTGTCAATTTAGCCCATGGTCACGGAACAGGGTCACATGGACAAGACCCAAGCAGGGAGCTTGTCACTCGCCAGCCCTTTCGGGGTTCAGCATTTCGACATTTCGGGGTTGGCAGAGTCGAATGACTTGACTCGCTTATATCTCTGAGTCGCGAAATGCGAAAAGGTGCCTAGTTGTTTGGCCAGTGGTCATAACTGATGATCACATGGAGGTGGAAAAGGGAAGAGTTAGCCTACGCTAAGCCCCTGTAGGACTTCAGGGATTCTGTCCCTCGAGAAAAGGTAAAAAATTCATTATGCCGTAGTGGGTGTGTTACAGTCGGAGACAACTGCACACCCAGAGCCATATAAAGTCTCATGGTTGCAGAAAAGACACTAGGTAATGGTTACTAATAAATGCTTGGTTGAATTTAATATAGGAGGATATAGATATGAAATCCCATGTGATGTAATTCCCATGGATGTATGCCATATTTTGTTGGGAAGACCATGGCAATTTGACAAGAATGTCATTCATGATGGGAGGAAGAATACATACACTTTGGAGAAGAATGGTGGGACACACATGTTACTTCCAATAGAGGAGAAGAAGGTAAAGGAGGAAGCCAACACAAGTATACTTCTCATGAGCGGGAAGGAACTCTTGAAAGAAGTCAAGAAAGAACAAGAGATTCAGTTTGATGTGGTGAGGAAACCCAAATTTATCCTTACTAGTACTTTGATGGATGATTTACCTAAAGAAGTTCAAGAATTGTTGGATAATTTTGCTGACATAGTGGTGGATGAGCTGCCTAACTCATTTCCACCCATCAGAAGTATCAACCATTATATCGATTTGATACTAGGAGCAAGTATGCCAAACAAAGTAGCATACAGATTGACACCTCGAGAGAATGAGGAAGTGAAGAACCAAGTCCAGGAATTGTTAGACAAGGGTTTGGTCAGAGGAAGCTTGAGCCCATGTGCAGTACCAACTGTGTTGATCCCAAAGAAAGATGGAGGATGGAGAATGTGTATAGACTCGAGACCCATCAAAACGATCACTATCAAGTATAGATTCCCTTTGCCAAGAATAAATGATTTTATGGACTGTTTAAGTGGGGCGAATTTCTTTTCTAAGATAGACTTGAAAAGTGGATATCACTAGATCAGAATGAGAGAAGGTGATGAGTGGAAGACAACCTTTAAGACAAATGAAGGTTTGTATGAGTGGCTTGTTATGCCATTTGGCTTAACTAATGCCCCAAATACTTTTATGAGGTTGATGAAAAAAATACTAAAAGATTTCATTGGTAATTTCGTGGTTGTGTATCTAGATGATATACTGATCTTTAGCAGGACTAAAGAGGAGAAATTGAGGCACCTAACACTAGTGATGAGGAGACTACAATGAGAGAAGTTGTTGATAAACTTGAAGAAGTCCTCTTTTATGAAGAAAAAACTCATTTACTTGGGTTTTGTGATCTCTGCAAACGAATTGAAGATGGATCCGGAGAAGGTGAAAGCAATCAAAGAATGACCATCACCAATGAGTATGTTTGAGGTAAGAAGATTCCATGGATTAGAGAGTTTCTACAGGAAGTTCATCAGAGATTTCAGTGGAATTTGTGCACCAATGATGGATACGGTGAATAAGAGGTACACGTCTTTTAAATGGAAAGAAGAGGTTGAAAAGAGCTTCAATATACTGAAAGAGAAAATAACAGAGCAACCAATTCTAGTCTTGCCACATTTCAGGTGAGATGTGATGCAAGTGGCGTTGTGATTGGAGGAGTTTTGAGCTAGGACAAGAGACCTGTTGCTTACTTCAACGAGAAGCTGAATGAGACTAAGAGAAAATACTCCACATATGCTAAGGAGTTTTACGCCATAATTCAAGCCTTGAAGAAATGGAGGCATTACCTTGTCCCACAAGAATTTGTCTTGTATAGTGATAACCAAGCTTTACAATTCATAACTAGACAAGAAAAATTGAACCAGAGGCATGCGAAGTAGATTGAGTTTTGCGGAATTTTACTTTTGTCATAAAATATATTGCTGGGAATGCTAACAAAGTTGCTGATGCATTGAGCATGAGATGTTTGATTCTGCAGGAATTTTAGGTAAAGACCTTATGGTTTGAACACCTTGAGGAAATGTATAGTGATGATCCAGATTTCAAAGAAGCATACGAAGCATGTGTGAATCCTATGCTAAGAGATAGAAGCTAGTGGACAGAGTATATGATTCAAGAGGGATTGCTGTTCAAGGGAAATCAATTGTGCATACCAAAATGCTCAATGAGGGATAACCTTTTGAAGGAAAAACATAGCAGAGGATTGGCTGGACATTTCGGCCATGATAAGACATTTGCACAGTTGAGCAGTTCATACTATTGGCCAGGTATGAGAAAATATGTGATAAAAGTCGTGAACAGATGCAGAATCTTCCAACATGAAAAAGGTAAAAGACAGAACATTGGATTGTATCAACCATTTCCCATACCAGAGAGGCCTTGGGATGCAATAAGCATGGATTTTGTGTTGGAACTGCCAAGGATGAAAAGAGGATGTGATTCCATATTTGTGGTGGTGGATAGATTTTCAAAGATGGCACAATTTATCCCATGTTAGAAGACCAATGATGTAACACATATTGTGGATCTGTTCTTTATGGAAGTTGTGAGACTTCACAGCCTACCCAGAAGCATTGTCTCAGACAAAGACACAAAATTTGTTGGTCACTTTTGGAGAACACTGTGGAAGAAGTTGGGGATGGATTTTTCCTTCAACTTAGCGTATCACCCTCAGACAGATGGGCAGACTGAGGTGGCAAACAAAATTTTGGGAAACTTATTGAGGAGTCTGGTCACCGAGCACCATAATCAGTGGGATCAGATTCTGCCACAAGCATAATTTGCCTACAATGACTCACCAAACATGAGCACTCGGAAGAACCCGTTCCAAATATTGTATGGAATGCAACCTAGGGGAGTATCTGAGTTGAGAGACTTGGAACAGAGTGAGATCAAAAGCACTGGAGCAGAAGATTTTGCTGCAGAAATGTAGAAGCTCCATAGATAGATCAAAGGGCAGTTACAGAGTTCTAGCCAAGAGTACAAATGCAGAGTTGATCAACACCACATAGAAATTCAATTTGAAGTAGGAGATCAGGTTCTGGCACATCTCAGGAAGGAAAGGTTCCCTAGGGGGACATATAACAAGCTAAAGATGAAGAAGATAGGACCATGTAAGATATTGAGGAAGTTTGATGTAAACACCTATGAGATCGAGCTGTCAGATGATGTGGGCATATCGCCCATATTCAACGTTTCAGACCTGTATCCTTACAGGAGGGATGGCACAGAGGGATCAACAGATCAAGAGAAGATTCAATGGGAGAAACAAATGATTATAGCAGAAAAAACATAGATGGAGAAGATCGTTGATCAGATGATTGGTAAGAAGACCCGAAGGAAGACCTATTTTGAGTATCTGGTCAAGTGGAAGGGACACCCAATAGAAGATTCCAGTTGGAAGAGTGAAGCTGATATCCAGAAGCATGGAAAGTCAGTGCAGGAGCTCATGGACAGGAGTCCATGAATTTTTTCCCAGGGGAGTATGATGCAGGAGCATTGTTAGCAAGTACACGTGGTAGGACAACTCAACACCTTTGGACCAATTCAAAACCTCGAATGCAAGCTGGTACTGCAAATATTTTGCAGCTGATAGAAACAAAAAAGAGAAAGACCATGCACATAGACAAAATGAGCATGAGTGACCTGGGAGTTAACCCTAGTCTCGATGTAACCGTAGTTAGATAGTAGTTAGTTGTTTTCTTTTGTATAAAGAGAGGTTTTGTACACCCTAAAGAAGGGTTACGAGAGTTGTGAGAAAGTAGAAGTTTCTGAGCATTAGTTGTTGTTTGGTTTTAGCTGTAACCGTTTTCTTGATTGAATGAAGATAACAGAGGAAAATTGATCTAAATGTGTGGGACTGTGTTGTTTGTATTTTCCCCGTTGTTGTCAATATTTTCAAGAAGGAATGAATCTTGTTACGAGTGTATGTAGCTTTGAAATGCTTGCATAAAATTTAGGCCACTCTTCTTCATGAGCCGGTGCAAGGTGTGCACACAGTCTGCAAGGAGTGCGTTGATAGGGTTTGTCTCAACTCGTAAAGATCAAAAGAAATAGCGTAAGATTTCCTTTGCAAGGAATGCAAGGTGACTGCTGCAAAGAGTGCATTGTCGTCCATGAGAATCCAGATCTTGCATAAGAATGTGCTGCAAGGAGGGCACAGATCCAAAATTTAGTCCGCAAGGAGTGCGTTGACAGAGTCTGTCACGATCCATAAGCTCAGGAGGAATAGCGTAATATTTCCTTTGTAGGAAGTGAAAAAAATGACTTCCACAAGGTGTGCACAGTTGTCACAAGAATTCAAGACTTTATGTAAAGATTTGTTGCAAGGAGTGCAAAGATCGAGAATTCGACGAGGAGTTGAAGCGATTCTGTAAAGAAGTCGAAGAATAAAAAACAGAGGAATGCCAGGACAGTGGGGAAGGATTCTTTTCAAGAATCTTTGATTCTGAGTTTGAAGAATTTCTCGGGAAAAGAAATAAGTGCTTGGGAGATCGAAATATTTGAGGAGATCAAGATCATGAGGGATAACACTTTCCAGGAAGTGCGAACAAGATCCAAGAAACATACTCGCAGGAAGGATAAAGCTCGTAGCCTTTAAATCCTTTGAAAATTTCCTAACTTAGAAGAAGGCGTAAGATCGGAGGGTGTTGGCCCTTGTTTATGGAAGTAAGCGAAGGTCACAGAATAAAACGCAAAATTCGAATTGTGCAGAAGACACAGTGACTGTTACTAGGCCGAAGTGAGCAAAAGAGAAGAAAATATGGAGTGAAGTTTGAGAAAGCAAGCCGTTGGACGAGGAGATCGAGGATGAAAAATCAACAAGGAATATGGATCGTGAAAAAATCAACAAGCGGAAAAAGCCACTGTTGGATGTTTTGGAGCACCGTGCGAGAAGGAAGGAAAGACAGGTTGGCGAAGCCTTGAAAACATGGGTCAAGTTTACCTAAGGTTTTAGACACCTAGGGTTTTGGTATCTAGGGTTTTGACACCTAGGTTTTGGCCTAAGGCCATTGGTGAGTGATTGTAATATATAAATAAAGGTCAAGAGGACCTAGGTTGGGTTGTTATTGTTATTGTGGGTTAGTGTTGTTGCTGTTAGAAGAGATTGTGTTGTGAGGAGAGATTCCTATTGAGGGATAAGTATTGTATCGTGAGAGCAGTCTGTGTTGTAAGATCTTTAGCTGAGTGTGAAGATCAACCCTGCAGCTGGGTGCGTAGGGAAGAGGGGAAGAGAAAGAAGAAGAGAAGATCTGCTAGCTAAGAGCGCAGATTAGAACTGTATGCTTTCATCTTAATATATTATAAATCACAGTTCTGTGGACATTGCCCTAGAGAGAGGGTGAACCACATATATCTTGTGTTGTTTGTGATTGATGGTCTATTCTTTGTCATTTGATATGCTGCTATGATGATAATGTGTTAGATATGAGATATAACTAAGCATAGTAGGTTGTAAGAAGATAAAGAATACCATATTATTGTGTGTTGGTTGCTATGAATCCACTTCGCATTCCTTCTGGTTGTAGACATCTCTGTCCTGCAACCCCCTCATAGCTACTTTGGGTGAGACCGCATTTGCTTCGCAGGTGTTGCCAAAAGGGCCAGTAGTTAGGGCTTGTTGGTGCGCTCTTGGAGCCGAACCTTGGGTCTGCCCTTGTGCCAATAGAGGGAAAAGATATGGACCGTCTGATCAATGTCTAGACAACGAGGAGAAAGTGCAGAGGAGGGAGGATATTAGTCATTCGGTCTAAGCACAAGAGAATCGTAGCCTTCCAATCAAGGTAAAGTGCACTAACATTAAAGCATCGAAATTACACAGAAGGAACAAGGTCATGAAATTCTGAAATCATCGGAACCATCCATCAAGACAGGACATGTGGCGAGAGAGTAGCATTTTGCTGCCTCACAGAGTGAAAAAGTCAAAGGGTAGGGTCGTGAGGATTCATGAAGTGTGAACTCGCGAAAGGATCACAACTGTTGATTGTTTTGAAATCATTGGGACCATCCATCATCAAGGAGGACACATGGAAAGAGATCAACATTTCGTTGACTCGTGACTCAGAGGAGTCAAAGGTTGAGTCATGAGAACTCACGAAACATGAAATCGCAACTTGATCTGAGATGTTGGATTAAGGGAGACCGTGAGCCATCGATATAGTGCCATAACAATTCCAGATATCGATAGAACAGAGGTAGAAATATTCCTAGAGTCGCGAAATGCGAAATCACGACGCGCCTTTCACTTAAGCGCGTGGTCACTTCCAGTGGTCATGTGAGGGAAGGGTCTTAGTAAGAGGAGAGCTAGTTCTTAATTACACTGAATGTTTAAAGCATTAAGGAGAAGCACACGGGTTCCATAGAACCTGCGCCTTAAGAAGAAGGGGGCCTATTCAGTTAATTGAGGTTCTTGAGGGGACAAAAAGTCAATCAGACTCAGTTTATTGATTGATCCTAGACTAGGAGGTCGCGTAACCCTTAGGGGAGAAGGAGGGTCTGCATGGTGTCGGTAGTAGTGGTGCTTCATAGACGCCAGAGGGTCCCGATGCAGGCCCTCGTATAACTGCGAGGACACAACTATTCAAATCTCCACCTTCCACACTATTAGGTGGGAGCCACTACACTGATGCAAGAGCATCATTAGAAAGTACACGTGGTAGGACAAATCAATGCCTGAGAACCAATCCAGAGTCTCAAATGCTAGCCCGTACTGCAAATCTTTTGAAGCTGATAGAAAATAAGAAAAGGCAAGATCACGCATGTGGATATAGAACGAGCACGCACGACCTGGGAGTCAACCCTATTCTCGATGTAACCACAATTAGGTAGAAGTTAGTTTTTTTTCTTTTGTATAAAGAAAGGTTTTGTATGCCCTAAAGAAAGGTTACGATAGTTGCGAGCAAGTAGGAATTTCAGAACAATGATTGTTGTTTGAATTTTACTGTAACCATTTTCTTGATTTTGAATGACGATAACATAGGAAAATTGATCCAATGTGTGAAGTTGTTGTTTGTAATTTCCTTGTTATTGTGTTTGTTCAAGAATACATAAATCTTGTTACAAGTGTGTATATATTTGAAATGTATGCATAAAATTTAAATCGCTTTTCCTCGTGAGCCAGTGAAAGGTGTGCACACAATCCTCAAGGAGTGAGTTGAATGAGTCTTTCTCGACTCATAAGCTCAGGATGAACATCATAAGGTTTCTTTGGAGGAAGTGTAAAGGGTAGCACTTTCCAAGAAGTGCGAACGAGATCCAAGAAACAAACTCACAGGAAGAATAAAGGTCGAAGTATTTAGATCTTTCGAAAATATTCTAAGTTAGAAGAAGGCGTAAGCTCAAGGGAAAAGATTTGGACCATACGATCAATGTCCATACAACAAGGAGTGAGCACAAAGGAAAATATCTTAGTCGTTCGATCAGAGTGCAAAGAAAGGATCTCAGTCGTCTGATCTCAGTCGTCTGATCTACGTGCAAAAGGATCGTAGCCATCCCATCAAGAACTGTCCATCGTCAAGGGGGACACGTGGCTAGAGATCAGAATTTCACTGACTCCCGACTTAGAGAAGTCAAAGACAGAGTTATAAAAACTCATGAATCACAAAATCATGATTTGATCGCAACCGTCGATCAAAGGGAGATCATAGACCATAGATTTTGTCTAGTCGGAGGTTCACAACTCGGGGAAGTCAAAGGCAAGAATTATGGGAACTTGCGAAATCCGAGTTCATGATTTGATCTGAGCCGTCAGATCGATGAGAGATATGAACCGTTGATTTTCCGGGGAGATATCGGAAGTTCGGATATCGGGAGAAGGGAAGTGTGCAGTCTTCCAACTTCACGAAACACAAAGTCTCGATATGCGAAAAGGAGATCAGGACCGTTAGATCATAGGGATTGTGGACCCTTGATCTAACAAGTGAAAAGTTCACAAGTTCAGAGTTCAAAAGATGGGAGACGAGCTATCTTTCAACCTCGCGAAGCGTGAAGTCTTGATTTGCGAAGGGGAGAGCAGAGCCGTTGGATCGCGAAGATTGTAGACTATCGATCTGGCATGATCGCAAATTCATAAGTCGGAGGAAGGGAGATAAGGAACCTCATGACAACGTGAAGTGAAAAATCATGACTTAATTAGAGTCATTGGATCACGAAGGAGTGTGGGCCGTCGATCTAACGCAAACAGATTTTGGGAATTTGGAACTTAGGAGAATGAAGTTAGCAAAACTTCCAGGGACGCGAAACGCGAAGTCATGAAGCGCCTTTCGCTTAAGCGAGTAGTCACCACCAACATTCACATGAGGGAAGGGCTTATCCAAAGAAGAGCTAGCACCTATTTATGCTAAATCTTTAAAATCGTTAAGGAAAATACCTCGGGTTCCATAGAACCTGCACCTTAAGAAGAAGGGAGCCTATTTAGTTGATTGGGGCTCTTGAGGGATTGAAGAGTCAATCAGACTCAGTTTCTTGATTGATTATAGACTGGGAGGTCATGCAACCCTTAGGAGAGAAGGGGGGTCTGCATCAAGTGGTATCATAGCTAATTTTCATCTGTAGATTTCAGGCAAAGGAGAAAAAGAACTCGAAGTTGTACTCTGTGTGTGAGATACAGTCAACACAATGCCACTGAGGAGATGAGGGGAGCCACCTTTAACCAATCATGTTGTAGAAAGAGAGATGCGAGAACTTCGTGCAAGGTTGGAAGTGATGGAAGCAATGTAGAGAAGAGTAGCTGATGGTGGAGACGTCAATGATGCAAAGAGTGAATATGTAGAAGCCGAAGAAGCTGCAGGGGAACACATTGCTGAAGAACGCTTGCTAAGAGCAGTTGTTAGATTAGGAGCTAGAGCCACGATAGAGGTCCCAATGTATGAAGGCAATTTGGATGCTGAAGAGCTGCTGGATTGGAAAAGGTCCATGGATAAATATTTTTATTATGAAGATGTCGATGTGGAGAAAAGGGTGAGACTTGTTGTCACCGGGCTTAAAGGACATGCATCACTTTGGTGGGATGAACTGCAGGCTGAGAGGAGAAGTAGAGGCAAATAGAAGATAAAGAATTGGGACAGAATGGTAGCCAAGCTGAAGGCTAAATTCATGCCCAAAGATTATCAGATCAATCTATTTAGGAAGCTACAGAACCTGAGTTAGAAGGGTATGATAGTTAAATAATACACATAGGAGTTCTACAAGCTGAAGATCAGAGCTGGACAAAGAGAGAGGGATGAAGAAAATTTTTTCAGGTATATAAATGGCTTGAGGTATGAAAACTAGGATGAGCTCGGCATGATGTCGATAAGGACAGTGGAGGATGCTTATCAGTTCGCACTGAAGGCATAAGAGAAGTTGGCTAGAAAACAAAGCCAACGAGGTAGAGGTAAAATCTCAGCCCCAAACAAAGGAAAGGGAATTGCCCATGGAAAAGCACATAATTGCAAAGACGAGGCTGAAACCCCACATAGTCACTCAGAAAGAGGAGGAAGTTCCTAAGGAAGACATGCTGGTGGAAGAAACTCTTCTAGAGGAAGAGGTAGAGGAGGAATAACGTGTTATGCCTGTGGAAAGACATGACACATTTCTTGGGAATGCCCCGAGAAAAAGAAAGAAGGAGCAGAAGCTCACATTTTAGAAGCACAAAGAGGGAATGTTGAAGTAGAAGGAGAAGAGGATGGAACATCCCTGATGATGAGAAAGGTTCTCTTAAAACCAGAGGTAGAAGTTAAAAAGTCAGTACAGAGGAACAATCTGTTCAAGACAACTTGCAAGACTAAAGACAGAGTATGCAAGGTGATAATTGACAGTGGGAGCACTGATAACTTAGTATCCACGGA